>JAKSZP010019182.1:0-30553 GCA_022478985.1 Massospora cicadina
AATGCTCTTTAAAAGTGCGTGAAAAAAACAGTAACATTATCTAGATAAACTAAAACACAAGAAAGTTTCAAATCCCCAAACAAGCCATCCATGGCTCGTTGAAACGTAGCAGGGGCATTGCAAAGCCCCTGCGGCATATGAGTAGGCTCAAATAGCCCCTCACTAGAGATCAAAGCACATTTTTGATGGTCTTCCGAGGCAAGATCAATTTTCTAATAACCACTTGCAAGGTCCATAGCTGAGAAATATTGGGACCCAGATGATAATCTTAATGAATCAACTATGCAAGGTAAAGGATAAGAATCCTTTTGAGTAACAGCATTGAGTTGACAATAGTCCATAACCACTCTATGCCCCCATCCTTTTTTCAGATGAATAGTAGAGGGGAAGCCCATGGACTCTTAGAAGGTGTTAGTAGCCCGGCATCAAGGAGTTGTTTCAGTTTCACTGAGACCTGAGCCTCCTTGATTTTATATTTTTGATAGGGTCAAGCTCAAATAGGAGGAGTATCCCTGGTTTTCACCTGATGCTGTACCTCTTTCATTAGGCCAAAATCTTCAGGACCTTGAACAAAGGTATCCGTATATCCTTCAATCAGGGCCTCAGCTTCAAGCTGTTGTTCTGAAGTAAGTGAATCCCCAAAGTCAATGTCAATTCTAGAAACGATAGGGGGATCTTCCATCCCAAATTTGCATAAATCTCCACATCCTAAGACAGATAATATGTTACTAGCAGGAGTAGGCCGCATATAGGTGATGGGATTATTGCAATTCAATCGCATAGGTTGAGAGGTGAGATTAGCTAATAGAACCAAAACAGTTCCATCATAGGCAGGATCAAAGATACCAGGGCAAGGTGAAGCCTCCAAATGATAGGGATTTTGATTACCAAAGATCTCTAATACATGATCAGGGTTACAAATACTTGTACTCCCATATCAATTATGACTAGAGCTTTTGAGGGAATGGTAATAAAAGAGTTGGAATATAAAGGCATTCCCTCAGAGGAAAAAGCTGATGGAGGTGGAAGTATAGTCCTTGGACCCAGGATTCAGTATTCAAGACATGAGATAGAAATGGGGTATTCCAAAAAAACACGTCGTTTGAGTTTGCCTTTGCTATTGGGAACATCATGCAGAATTAAAGGTACTCAGTACCCAATTAAAGAAAGGTATTTGTCCTTAAGACTGATTATCACATCAAAATTGGTGAGAAACTTAGTTCCTAAGTACAGATCATAGCAGTTGGTATTCAATACCACTGCAGGGGCTGACGCAACCATCTTTCCAAAGTGCATCAGAAGAGAAGAATAGGCTTCTATAGATTTAGTGTTGGAAGGTCCAGCAGTTCCATAGTCTTGAGAATGGTTTAAGTCCGGCGCCAATTTGATTTTCTTCATAAGTTTGGACGAGATTACATTGATGGGTGATCCCATATCAATGATATCCAAAACTTTCACCTTATGCATGATGACTTCCACCTGGGTTACATCAGTGCCAAAGTATGGAATTAAGAACACTGAGGGATTAATTGATGGAATAGAATTAGAAGTAGAAGAAGAAGCATAAGCAGAAATAGTGTCTTTGTTGGATAATTCATCAAGGATATCAAGCTCATCAGGATTGGATACCACATAACAATCTGTAGAAGAATCAAAAGGTTTTGACTGAGGTACCTGAGGTAAGTCAGCACAGGGAGCCTAATGCCCTATGCTGACTCCTCTTTTTTCAAATCCTCCGCTTGCTTTTTCCAACATTGAGATACCACATGACCCATGAGACCACAATAAGTGCATGGCTCCTTCTTTAGTTTGGATTTGGGTTTAGGTGGCATTGCATGGATGTGAGAACAAGGGTTACTAGAGGAGGTCAGATGTACCACCCCATTAGGAATCTCCATAAGCGCTTCTTTGATGTCGATAATGGAGCTGAAATTTCGTCTAAGTGACTTCAAATGTAATAGTAACTGAGTGCAAGAACAGAACACACTCATTACAGCCAATATAGCATCATCAATGGTAATCCAGTCGCAAGTAGCAAGTGTTTGGGCCTCATGGTAGAATCGTTTAGCGAAATCCTGGATAGACTCTCCTTGTTTGAATTTGAATATTCATAAAGGCTTGATTTTGGTTGGAAAGGATTTTATCACTCCCAAGTTATTCAATGAGGGCAGTTTTCACTTAAGCCCACATAGTGCAAACCTTAAGTTGAGGAACCATGATATCTTGAGCAAACCAGCTTAGGCAAGAAGTGATAAGGTGGACCTTCTGTTGATCTGTAGCTCCATCTATTGCGCGTTCATAAACAAAAAGAAAAGAATGGATGCTACCTTCACCTGGTTCAAACTTATCCTTGAAGGTAGGTTTGAAAGGGGTGGCTTCAGTGTTCAATATGTGTATGCCTGATACTGTGACTGGTCCAGCCTCAGAGGGTTCAGACTCTGTGAAATGGGCATAAGGAGGAACTCGGTCACCTTGCTGTCTCAAGTGGTTCAAGTCATCTTGTAAATTTTGAACCCATTGGTTAAGTTAATCATTTGTATGGGTCCATTTTAAGTTGGAATATGCAGTAAACATATCAGCTTTCTTAGTCTCAAGTATTTCACATTTGGCAGTCAACCGCTTAATGGACACTGTCAATGAAGAAAACCAGGTTTCTTGCATAGTTTGATTTTCATCGCATAGATAATGTGCATTCTCAACGCCATCCAGTAAGTTGATTAGGGAATAGTCCAGATTGGTCGGAAGACCTTCCAAGGATAAGAAACACCCTTGAGCTAGGGCTTGGATTTGTGTTTCTAATGCTTGTACTCGAGATACTAGAAGCATTGAAGTTTCAGAATTGGACGTGTGGAAGTGAGGAGCCAGGAGACTAGGAGGTCCTGGGGGTCCTTGTGATCCATCTACCTGCTGGTCCGGTGGGCCTTGTTGACCCACTGGACAAGGGGACCACATTCACCAGGAGATCCCAGGGTTACTTATGGGGAGCTAGGTGGTCCCAGGGGTCCAGGAGGACCAAAAGGGCCGTGTTCACCTTCTCTGATATTACCTACCACTTGGACAAGATGTTGGGTTAGCCCATTAAGCTCCCCCAAGCTCTTCTCATGTTTGGCCTGCAGCTGATCCAGTTGTCTCTTAATCTCATCCTCCAGGTAGGTAATCTGGTGGTGAATAGAGTTAGTGCATTGCTAACTTGATGATATACTTCTTGGCTGATGTATCCCACAACTCCATTATTAATTCTCACCAACTGGTTATTAATATAGTTGATTTCTCTTCTATTCTTGAGAATGGCCTCTCAATTATCCCTTCCAAAGCTAAATGCCAATTCATAAAATGAAGATATTTAAGAGTGAAATTGTTGTGCTAGATTTAACTAATGCTGGATTTTGAGATGATGCAACCCCAAAATCTGGAGTAAATGGTGAATAACAGGATGTATGTAATGCCAGAAATACTGCTCAGTTTTAGCTAAACCGACTTTGATAGGATGTAACACCACTTGGTTATATAAGTTCATCATGTTGTCAGCAACTTTAGATGCTCGGTCATGATTAGGGCGAGCACCAGGCTGAATAGCCCCCCGGATCAGGCTTTTGACGGTTTCTTCAACATTTACATCTTAAATCTGATAATTAGATTGGTCAGGGCCCTCAATGGCCAAGTCCATTGAAGCTTGATAATTAAAGGTTATTTATATTTACGGAAGGAAAATCTTTCCAGTTAGAGTGTATCCATTGGGTGATACTCAAAGATTCCTCAGAAGAGGAACTCTCTTCACTAGACATATACATCGTTGTGAAAGTATGTTTTCACCAAGTAGCCTCGGGAGCAGACCTGGCAGGGAGCACCAGTATTGGAATTTTGTAAGAAATTATGATAAGCAAGCGCTACAAAGGCAAAAAATTATTAGTTCTGTGGCTTTAGCAAAGATTGACACAATTGCAATGAAGGTATTAGTTCTGTTGATATAGTTGATTCCAATTGGAAATAAAGAATCTTGTATGAAATTAGTCAAAACTAGGCTACGTGAGACAAGAATTGAGGTACTTTATTAATTAAAAATCAGAGATATTTATAGGGGAAAATTTTGTGGTTCTTTGCGAGTATTTCCGTTATTCACCCAAGGTAAGGTCTTTCCTAACAGATAACCAATATTGCTGATACTTGTGATGTTCAGATCTAATAGAGCTCTTATTAGATACAATCAACCTTAGCGAGGGCTTAGCCCCTTCAAAATGCTTGGGCATATTAGATTGCTTGGTCATCTCAGATTTCTGAGCTTCTTCAGATTTCTTATCCTCACCTGTCATAGGAGGCTGATAACTCCAAATGGTCTTTCTTTGGTTGAATTGAGAATTAGAAATAATCCATTATGGATTTTACAATTTCATTAGACTGAGATGTCAAATCTTGATCTGGAGTAATTCCGGTCATCTTAGTTGTATCTCCAACAAAATTATACAGGTTTTTCAGTGTCTCCAACTCCCACCTTTCCCGTTGGCCAATCAAATTGAATCAAAAAATTTTGAGGTACACTGTCCAGAGAACAGAAATTACTGAAATTAAAACACTTAAAATGAACCAAACTGAACATGACTAACCACCAAAACAAGCAACTAGACACACAAAATGAGAACACAACCAACCAAGTGGTACAGCGGCAAGCCGCTTATCCCACTATGATGGAAAGGGAAGGGGGATCAGGGGGCTCATCCGCAGGCTCCTCTCATACAGAGTGTGGGCCAAGGCAGAGAGCAAGGGCATGGGGTTATCAGCAATATGCGGGGTGAGTTTACTGATGATCAGTTGCTTGTAGAAATTGTTATCAGCATAAATTGCAAATAAGTAAGCATATAAGAATTTTTCTGCTTGAATGCAGAAGGCAGGAAGTTGGGAGAGAAAGTGGTACTAGTGCGGGTAGCTATTGGTTTGAATTTCAAAGTATAAATTACTTTATGAATGGCATCTGTGGCATGTTTGTCAAACTTGATAATGGCGTTTTTGCTCTGTGGGTCAGGTTTGGGATGAAAATGGGAGGGGGAGACCTTTGGCAAGCATCTTTGCTGTGTGGGAAAAAGCATTGCGGAGGAACCTTATGTCAGGTTAAGAAGCAGCTGCCACAGTGAAATGATGTTGGGTGAATAACAAATTGACATTTGGCTGCAGGGCAAAAAGCGTGAGAGGGATCTCATTGGGGTTCATAAAGGGATAAATTCTTCACTGTTGATTTCAGAGTCTTCGATCACATTACCCAATTTGCTGGTTCCATCCAATGAGGATCATGGGTTCATGTCATACATATCCTCAGTTTCCACAATAGGGGTGGCTGAGGCTTGTGAATGGGTTGAGGCACTGGATCAAACCAGTATCCAAGCTGATTCATGATTGGTGGGAGAATTGATGGCACCAGTCTTAGGAGGGGCCTGATTAGCTGCTGTAGGTGTGGGAGCAACAGGTATTGGAGAAGGGGGGTATGATTGCACCCCATTCTGAGAAGCTGTAGGGTGGTTGGTGGACAGGGAGCTGGTAAACAAGTCTGCTAAGGTGGCAGAATCAGCAAGGTAGGGGCTGCTACACTTTGATTGATCCAACTTGAAGCAGGATGAACAAACAGTCCGCCTGCCCTTGACGCAGGCCCAGAACGGGTGGTCAGGGGCAGATGCAATGAAGGTGCAAGGGGGAAGCTGCTCTGCAATGTTAGTAAATATAGGGCTGACCGTGGCAAATGTCCAAGGTCCAGTGAGTCATGTTGCTCCATTGGGGACCAGAAAATTTTAGGATGGGGTCAGCGCCATAGGCTGCAAAACCTTCCATCAGCTCCTGATAGAGCACCGCAGGGGGAAGGTGAGTGGGCAACCCAGCGAACTGAACCACCAATGTGGTGTCAGTGGGGATCTGGGTGCACGTTGTGGGAATTTGGGCGCCCTGGAAAACCAGGGGCACAGTTGCTGCAGTGGCAGCATTTTCTTCACATGTGAAACCTAGATTAAAGTATCCTTCATAAGAGCAGAAATCGATGAATCCAGTGGGTTGCATCACCACCTGTACCATTTCAACAATGGCTTTGTCCTCATATGGGAACAACTTCCTATATATGAACCAAAGGCCAAAAAACATATGAGAGTGGGGAGTACAAGAGGGCAGTGGGGCAACGCCTGGGATTATGCAAGGTGGATGGCGAGATCCTTGGGTGGAACGTTTGACCCAAGGATTAATTAGGACTGGATGAAACAGTCTGAGCGCGTTTTCCCCCCAAACAGAAAATGCTGAGTGGGGTTTCACCGCTGTCCCACATGAGAGCAGCAGGCGGTGGGGCCATGGACATCAGTGGGTCAGTGTCACAGCTAATTGGATTGCAATTGGTTTGCAAGTTTAAACTTAAAATTTGCTCAAAAGTGGGTTCAAACGGAAAATGGCCAATCAAATTGAATAAGAAGTCTTTTTCAGGTATTTGTATGGCCAATGTCAGCATCCTTGACAACCCATACACATTTTGGTGAGCTATAATGGCACAATGCTCAATAGTAATTTCATAACTATGTAGTCAAAGAACCCATCATGCAAACCTCCCATTGAGATCTTTCCTCTGATGGAGCTATCTGAGGGATGCATGGTAAGACATGATGGTAAAGTGTGTTATGTATAACTACTGCCAGAAATTCTTAATTGCAAGAAGCACAGCCAAGAATTTCCAATTTAGGGACACTGTAGTTCCGTTTGGCATTGGATGGGTTATGATAAAATATGGCACCAGTAAGTCTACTTACTGATTGTTTAACATAGCCAGAATGGCCACTACAGCCACATCGTTGGCATCAATAAATAGTAAGAAGTGTTAACAAAACTTTAGCTTATAAGGACAGTCTGGGAAATTAAAGCCTTCATTAAAAGGTTGAAGCTTAATCCTTCTTGGATTCCATTTAATGGAGCGTTTTTCTGCAAAAGGTGACTAAGAATCAGCAAGGTCAGCAAATTGTATGATGAAATTCCTGTACTATCACATGTTAGGACTAACAAGGTATGAAGGCCAGTCCTTTGATTTATGCTGAGAAGGACAGTAAAGAGGACTTTGCTAAGGTTGGTTCAGAGGTCCTTATAAAAACAGTTAGAACTTGCCTAGATAGAGGCCAGAGTTTCCCAATAGAATAATAGTTGAAGGGCACTTAACCCAGATAGGTTCAGAGGTCCCACAAGAGAGGACAGCTATAAGTCTTACTGGCTAAGGCAAAGCAAGGAAGAGTTGGTAGCAGAAGGGTTTTTGATAGAAAAAAATGAACTTTACATAAAAAAATTGTAAAGCGTAAAAGTTATTTTATTGGGTGATTCATTAGTACCTTAAGTAGTGCTAGGAAGATAAAGGATAAAGGATAAGATAAGGGATATGAGGAATGATCAGCGCATACCCTAATGGAACTGAAAACAGATTAGGAAATATCATACTATATTTTTTACAAGATAAAGGGAAGTATGCAACAGAGAAAGGCACCCATAAGGTAAGATGTGTTAGGGATAAAGTGAGATAGATTGATTTAGGGAAATGTTTTCTATAAAAAATAAAAGTTGAGATAGAAGATAGAAGCCTGGTTTATCAACCTGTTGAGTACTTCAAGGATGATTATCCTAATTTCTCCAATTGGGAAATTTAGTGATATTAATTGGATTTAGCCAATGCTAAGTAACCTGAGGTTAATAATAGTCTTGAACTTTAAGCCTGAAAAAGCATCAACCAGTAAAATAATTATAATGGATATCAGATGAGATTTCTCAAAGTGATAATTAATTCATAAGCCTCAAGTTGAGACTTTAAACAAACTAACAAGAATCCCAACACCTCACCATTCTGAAAATCAATTTGATGTCCTTAAGGCTATGGGGGAGGTTTCTATTTCTTAGTTGCATCAACCTTTTTGGGTAGAGGTTGGATACCTCATTTGGTGGTTTTATGCCCAAGAGACTCCTTTTCAGGCTTAAAAATGAACACTTAGAAGTCTTGAGCTTCATTGACGCCTGTATAAGAATTTAAAGACCTTGACAAAGATGCTCCAGGTGCCCATTGAAAGTATTAAAATACAGTGATATCCTTGAGTAGACTAGGTCACACAATAAAATCAGGTCACCAAGTAGCTCATCCATAGCCTGTTAAAAAATGAATGGGGCGTTGCATAGCCTCTTGGAATTTGGGTCAGATCTAAATATTTTTTTGCAATAAGTGCACATTTGCCTCAATCCTTGGGGTGAGCTCAATTTTACAGTACCCACAGGAAAGATCCATTGCTGAAAAAATACTGAGCTCTGAATAGGAGGTGTAGAAAGTCATCAATTAATGCTATGTATAATTGTCCTTTGTGGCTACCAAACTAATCTTGTGGTAATCCATGATGACTCAGTAACTTCTATCTGCATTTTAAATGAGCATAAGGGAAAACGCCCATGGGCTTTGGGTGGGTACTAACAGTTTCAATATTAATAACTCCTTAAGCTCTGTAGTAACTTAGGCTTTCTCTACTTTGCTCTATCAATAAAGCAATGATCAGATGGGAGGAGCATCTACTGTTTCTGAATTGTGTACAACCCCTTTCATTTGACAAGAGTCATATGTGAATGTG
Source organism: Massospora cicadina (assembly GCA_022478985.1). Taxonomy (NCBI): domain Eukaryota; kingdom Fungi; phylum Entomophthoromycota; class Entomophthoromycetes; order Entomophthorales; family Entomophthoraceae; genus Massospora; species Massospora cicadina. The sequence continues at coordinate 8,607 of JAKSZP010019182.1, forward strand.
GATAACTGATTGGTATATTCACCTGGTAACCCGTTGACCTTATTCTATTGTTAGGTGGTCAAGTGTTCTTTAATTAAAGTCGCAACAAGTGCCAAAGTGGGATGCTCTTTCAGCCTAATATTATAAAGGCTTCCAATTTCTTGGAAACTGTATATTTTTAATAATTATTAGCTGTACATAAGCTATTGGGGTGTTGGGTCCATAGTGTGCGCTTTGGGCGTTAAGTTGACCAGTAGCACAGTAATAGGACAGGTGTATGCAGGGTCAAGGACTCAAGGACAAGTTAAAATCTCTTCCATTGATAGGTTATTGACTCCTTATATTTCTAAAGCCTTCAAGTGGAGATATTTACATGTACTCAGGTGTTGATTGTGATCTAGGATATTGAAGGAATCACCTTTAGTTCAAGAAGGTATAAGTGCATTACTTTTGCTATATCGCCCACATGAGGTGGCAGTTGAACATGGTGTCAGGATTCTCCCTTTATTGGGGAAGCCCTGACTAGGGGTCACACACGTACATACAAGCGGATGCCAGATTGGGCTCCCCATTAACATAGGTTGAGCCCAATCCAAAGTATTGGAGATCAGCCCCATTAAAAAACTTTAAATTTATAAATGACACTGGTGACTAAATGCCAAGGATGTCAAGACATCAATCAGGCTGTGGGGTCTACCATCTGATGCTGAACCAATCAATTTAACCTTTTGGGATCACCTGTGACTAATTCTAAGGATAATCCCACTCTCCTTTGTATTAATATTATTAGTTTATTTATCTTGATCATTGTTGGAAATCAATGCTGAGACTTTCCTATCCTGAATCCTCCCATTACTGATCCATCAAGGTGCTATAAATACCTTGAGGATTATTTTAATAAAACCGTTTCTCACCTATCTCCTTTCCCTTTTTAGCTTTACTTAAAGCCTTAATGGCCTATTAACTCGCTGGGGGCTATGAGGCCCTGACAATATTGGGCCACGTTGGAGGTGCTTTCTCAAAGTCCTGACACATGGAAACCCTGGACATGGTATACAATATGAAATTTCTTGTCATATGTCTTTGATAAATAGCTATGAGACTTTAAACTTACATTGCAATTACTTTGGTAGTCTCAAATATAGGGGATGTGTGTCCTAAAAAAGGGATAAGAACTCTTTGGTGTAATGGATTATGGCATCATACTCCCAGAGGAATGACTCCCCAACAGTAGTTCATAACTGGGATTGTCAATAGCCCTTGCTGAGGTGTCTAAGGAATTTTACTGAACTTGAGTGGATGCACAGAATAGGCTTAATAGATCTCATACATTAGGCCATCAGTGCCATACTTAATGTAGTGCAGCAAGTTGTGAGTGATATTAAAATTTTTCTTAGCCCTAATTAAATTACGGTTGTCAGAAAATTGACCATGGGCTCTGCTAGTTGGCAGGCCAACCAGTATGAAGACTGGTCAGCCCTTGCCATTTCTTCTTAGGCAATGGGGCCAGCAGCGCCGGCTAACCCCTTGGCATCTCACCTGCACCATTTGGGGATCCCCTATCCTAAACTCCAACCAAAAAAATAAATATAAACTTATAAACAAAGGCAGATTAGGCAAAGGTAGATATTTATTGAGATAGAAGCTCCAGGTATTTATACTATTTACAAAAGGGCTACTGCGCCCACCACTGACCTATCAGTTCTTCCGCTGGTTCTTCCAGCCAAACACTCTTCTTCTTCTACTACATTATTCTCTTCCCTTGCGTCAACCCTCTCGCTCCATCCTTCCCAATGTCCAAATTAATTTTGGCTCATCCTTGGCCTTAAGTCGCTGGTGAGCTATATAAAATATTAATCTAAATAAATGTTGATTTTGGTTTTAACCTTCAAGTTGATAACAATATGCTGGAAGAAACTTTGGTCACTCACTTTGACTTGGAATATCTTGGCATCTTGCTGACATCTCTTCTCTACTTATATCAATTAATTGATTATAATAAATGAGGTGCTGGAAAGAACTTCAGCCACCTCAAATGCATAATTGTCAGATCCGCCAACCTTGGATTATTAGTATAGACAGTGAATTCATAGATGGACAATTGAAGCGAATACATAGGCTTTCCACCAGAAATCCCACAACAGTCCACAAATGGCAGTTGGCATCAAACACTGATTCTGCTGACTGATACTAATCGGATCATCCTCAGCTATAAGTCTCTGGTGATCCTTATACTAAATTGGGGCCACCAATCGGCCCCACTCAAACCTACTTCCAAACTTGGCGGAATATTAATTTCATCTCAACCCAAATTGGGGTGCAACTAACCAGCAATCATATCAAAATAACACAAATTAAGTCTATAAGCCATTCCGCCAGGATTGGCCATATCATCCCAAATAACAATTAATCATTGGAAAATTCCATCTGATTAAAATTCCAACAGTCATTCTTCTCATGAGGAATTTTTAAAAGTTTGATAATAGCTGCATAAATAAGCTCCTTCATTTGGTTCTCAGTAGACTGATAAGCATGAGCCCATTTGATGGGACTTAAATTAAGAGACATGATGATTTCCAAGTCTTTTATGAGCTTGGCAAGTTGGTTGTGAAGTTGATTTGGCACTTCTCAGAATTTCAAGTATAATTTGATTTGGTTGACCACGGTTGAGTTTTTTCCTCATGGTGCAACTCAGAAGGGACCTGGCAAGGAGCACCAGTGTTGGGATTTGACCCATTTTCAGAAGGCAGGCCTTCAAAGTTTGCTTTATAGGCCAACATATTGGACAAATTAAATTAGAAATAAAATATAAGTTAAAAATCCTTTTTTATTAGAATATCATGGGACCCTTTTATAGGGTCAATAATAATTAATATAAATAAAAGTTGATATTCTGATATCTAATAAGAGATATATCAGATCAATCATAATACTAAATAAAAGAATATTAAAATAAGGTTGCTACAAAGCACTTGATGGATTTAGATAGGAATGACTTCATCCCAATTTGGATAGGACATCATCCTATGAGGATTTAGACTCTTGAGACTTGGTCTTAAGGGAAGTATCAAGGTTTACCCCAGGATAAGGCTTAACCTTAAAAGGTTAAAATCCTAATAATACTCTTATTAAAAGAGTAGGTCGCAGTTTGATCACTTCTCTTAGTTCCCCCTGCGGGCCTCCCATCAGATTATCCAAAAGCATTGATAGGTTATCAAAGTATTTTCAATTCTGAGAAGGCGGACTGTCTTCCACCACATACAGAATTTGACTTGAGGTTTTGGACAACAGTGCAGGTAGTGAACATAAACTTCCCACTGTACCCACATACAGCAGAGGAGGAGGTTGACCTCAACGCATGGTTGGATGACATGCTCAAGAAGAGTTGGCTTTTCAAAGAATTTCCCCTGTTTCCTCCCCCATCATTTTTTCCAAGAAGGCCAATGGTTCCCTTTGTCCCTGTGTGGATTACAGACACCTTAATAAAATCATGGTCCACAATCCTTACCCTCTGCTTTTGGAACAGACAAATAGGCAAGCAATTGCCAAGTTGCATGTGTTCTCAAAACTTGATCTTGTTAATGGCTTCAGTCATATTCAAGTGAAGGAAGGTCAGGAATGGCTTACCACAATCCTCATGAAATGGGGCATCTTCCAATTTCAGGTAATGCTTTTTAGGATAAAGAATGCGCCAGCCACGTTCCAACGGATGATTAATAGTGTGCTGGATGATTTCCGCTTCACCTGCAAGGTCACATACATTGACAATACCTTGGTACACTCCCCTACTCCTAAACAACATGAAAAGGACTTGGTGGTGGTAGTGGCTGCCTTATATAAGGCGTGCCTGTCTTTCAAGCCTTTAAAATGTGAGTTTTATAGAAAGGAGGTTACCTTATTGGGTAATCTCATCTTAAAAGATGGGTATGCTATTCCCCCCAACAAGATGGACGCCATCCGCGAATGGCTAACTCCAATGACCCAAAAGCAGTTGAGAAGCTTTTTGGCACTATTATTTTTCTGAAGAAATTTTCCCCAGCCATTTCCCAGTTATCTGATCCACTTCACCCACTCACGGGTAATCATTTTCCCTTTTGTTAGACACCTGAGTACCAGAAGGCATCTTAGTCAATTAAATAGGTTTTCTTGTCACCCCCTATCTTAAAACATTAGGACCCCTCCAAACCCTACGTCATAACATGTGATGCCTCATCTGTTGCAATGGGGGCTATTTGCTTCAGGAGCGTGATGAGTTGGAGCATCCTATCACCTATTATCCCGCAAGATCTATCCCACTGAACGTTCCTAGTCCATCTGCAATAAGGAGCTGGCAGCCATAGCATGGGCCTTGACACATTGGCGGTATTTCTTACAGGGTTCTCAGCATAAGTTAACAGTGCGCATGGACCACCAAGCCCTTCTTTATTTTTTTCAAACCATAGAAGTTGGAACACCAGCAGTCTTGAACCTACCAGGATTTGTGTAGCTTTAACTTTGGATATAGTTTGTAAAAGAAGCTTTACATGTCTTTTCCGACTTCTTAAGTCATAACCCCCACACATTGTCCTGCTAATTCAGATGAGGCGGATCCGGTCACAATCTTTCCCCCACCTAAATTTTTTCCACTGTACCTCCCATATTTTTGGAAGTGGAACTAGCTCCTGATGCGCCTCCAATTTCTTGAATTTTAGCAGCCAAATGTCCTGTGCAGAAGGTGTGGATATTCTGGAGTGGTTAACCCTCCTTGCTTCAAAACATTCCTTAAATCCTTAGGTGAGGGTCTCATTAAATTTTGTTCATGAATTTGGGTTCCCCCCATCTTTGAGCTGAAGTGTTTCAGGCTCATCATGATTCTCCGCTGTTGAGCACCCTGGGAATAAGAAGTGTATTGACTTAATCAAGTGGACATATAATTGGGCAGGTTTTTCAAAAGATGTCCCAGCCTGATTTTGGGGATTGTGTAACTTGTGCGTGCACCATATCAGACTAATAGGGAAAGAGTGGTCATATTCACCCTTTACAAGAGGTTGAGGGTCCATGGACATCAGTATCCGTGGATTTCATCGTTAAACTTCTCAGTTTCAATGGGTTTACAGTGGTGATGGTGGTCATTGATTGCTTTACAAAATTCTCCCTATTAATTTCATGTTCTTTCACTATCACTTCTGAGGAAACTGCCCATCTCTTTGTGCAACATGTGCTCTCTTTGTTCGGTCTCCCACAGAAGATTGTCAGCAACTGTGGACCCCAGTTTATGGCATGGTTCTGGAATGAGCTTCTGTCAATCCTAAAAATATCCCCCTGTTGTTTCACTGCATATCATCCTCAGTCCAATGGACAAACTGAACGAGTTAATCAGATTTTGAAACAGTACCTGAGAGTGCTACGCTGCAGCCATGCAGGATACCTGGGCTGATGACCTCCCTCCTCTCTCAGTTTGCAAATAATAATGGAACGCATGCATCCATGGGGTTTTCTCCATACAAAGCAACCTTGGGTACAACCCCTCATTTTCAGTAGGTACATGCCTTCGCCCAGAGGTACCAGCTGCCGCTGAACATGCTGAGCATATCTGGGTCACATATTCCTTGGTATGGGAGCATAACTAAGGCTATAATCGACTACAAACACTTTTTCAGATTGGAAGCAGCTTTCAGCACATGAATATTAGTGAGTTCATATGTCATGCTCAACATGCATCATTTGAGGATGCAGGTGGCCTCTCAGAAGTTTGCAAGTAAGCATTTGGGTCACCACTTGACGGAGAAAGATTTGGGTAATGGCGCTTTCCACATGAAATTTCCACCTCACTTAAAGCAATATCCAGTCTTCCATTTATCATAGCTGTCCCTGTTCATGGGGCAATCCCCTCAGACCCTGAGATGATTGTGATCGAGGTTGTGGAGGAGCTGGATTGGAGGGCATTTTGGCATTCTGCAGATCTTAGCAGTCTAATCAATATCTTTTGCTTGGAAGGGCTATCTGGCCTACAAGAACATTTGGGTCAGGGCTCAAGATTGCGCAAACTGCTTGGAGCTGGTTGAGGCTTTCCACGCCACCCACCCAAAAGCCCCTCATCCTCCCCCTAAGATTGCTAACTTGATGGCAATCAAGTTGCTGAAAGCCCACAAAAATGTGGCTCTAACTCAGTTTCCCGATGGTGGCGCCCCCTTTGGCAAAAGGGAAGGGTAGTGTAAGTCTGGGAGAGTGTCCCCTCTGCCTAGACCGGGCTGTGTTCCCATTACCCACTAAAAAGGGTCCAAAGTGGGCAGCTGTTCCTCTCATCTCACAGAATGATCTCATCCATGTAGTAGACAAGTGCTGGGTAACAGCCCTCCCTCTGAAGATTCCACCGCCTGTCCCTGAAATTACCTCCATCAAATTAGTATGGCAAATTGAGGAAATTTGTGCTGAAATAATTGGAAGCTGCCACCCCATGGGCTGAATGGTTCTTATGAAGCTGATAGCACCAAGCCCTTGAAATCAAGGTCCTAAAGCTTTAACCACTTGATAACAAAGCCTGACAGGCTTGTACATTCATTGAATGAGAATTCATGTGTCAAATCCTCAGCAAAATTTGCCAATGGCATTGGGCCATTAGGAAATGTTGTCATTGTTCAAAACTTGATTCAAAAACATCAGGGATAATACTCAATGGGCATGTATCTTTTAATAAGAATATGCCTGGTGACAAATTCTCAGTTAAAATTTCCGATGGCTTAGGGCCATTAAGCAATGTTGTCGCCAATTCAGAACTCCCCTCAAAAACATTGGGTCAAAGCCTGCAGGCATGTACCTCCATCATCAAATTTTACTGATGGCTTAAAACCATCCCAGTAAAAATCAGTTTGTCATTTGATGCATCTTACTTGTCCAAATGGATGCCAAAGCGACCAGATGCAGGTGGATTGGGTATCCCAAACCCATTTCTGACCATTTGGGACAGCCCTTACATGGGGTGGCTTTGGAAAGATTCTGTTGCCCATCAGGCAAGATGCCATAACATTAATTATCATTAATGCAGTAAAATCATGAGTCAGGCATCCAAGGTCAAACTGACAGTGACTCAGCCCAGCGCTGAATCTTTTGAAGTCAGTTTAGATTGAATTTGTTTTCCCTCTCCCTTTAAAATTTGCCAGGTTAGCTCAAAACTTAAGAGCCCCAATCCCATACTTTATTAAGTTATTCCCCAAATTGACCATCTATTTAAACAGTCATAACACACTGAGGAAATTGACAGTTGATTTTCTTGATTTACCATTCATTAAAAAATCTCCCCAAGTTCCCACTTTTTGATTTACTTCAAATTCTTCCTTGCCAAACTCACTATGACACTAACAGTGTGACCCTTCAGGCCTTACATTGGCTGGCTAATACCAGATATGATAGTAAGTATAGCTCCCACTGTAGTCAACTGGGCATATTGTGTAAGAAACTTCTGGGAATTCAACCCAATTGTCAAAGCCATCTGCCAGCAGGAACAGAATCTTGTGGGCCCATCTGTCTCCACTCCAAGTGAGAATCTGCCTCCTCACTTCTGTTTTTATACCAAGCCCTTCTATGAAGTATCCTGAAACTGCAAATCTGATCATTCAACTCCTTGCATCAAGGCTACTGGGTCTGGAGTTACAACAGCCTGTTTTCTTGCTGGATTCCTTTTTTGTTTACACTTCACCAATGCTCAATTGTCACACATTTCTCCACACAAGCTAACATCATCTGAGCAGCAATGCCTCTGGCATTCTGGCTTGCTTTTTGGGTGTTTCTGCATCCTGACTGGCAGGACAGTCAAAACTTTATATGCCTTTTTCCTGACAACCTGAGTCATTGGGACATATGCCTCAATTTTAGCCATCTGAAATTTTAGGCTTGGTCAATCTATCTTGATAACTTCCAAGCAATTTATGTTTATGTATCTTCTGTCAGGAAAGTATATGCCCAAACTATTTTTCTTAATCTGTAATTTTTATAGCAATCAATTACCAAGCTCTAATATCTTAGTAATTAAGTATTTCAACCACTAATTTGGCAGCTGGCCAATGATCTAGCAGTTAATATTTCTAGACTTATTGCCTGTCATATTTAGGTTTCTTATACAAAGCTGTAATCTTGTCAAACAACGCTGCAATTTACTAGCTTATACCAAGCAGTGATAGTAAAATTTCAATAAAAAATTAGCATACATGAAATTGATATAAAATATATATTTGGGGTAAGCCAGAACTTTACTATATGAGATGCATTAAACACACCAGATATGAACTTTGAAAACGCATAATTAGAGTTGATTCTATTCATCAGATGCTATTAACTTTATTTTGGGTTAAGGAACAATTGTCTAATTAGACTGAAGTGCTAACAATTGCTAAAATCTGGGGCCATTAACTAAGCCATTCTGATCTCACGCTGATGATATGTTGGCTTCCCTATTTTATTCTCTAGTAATTTAAAAGCTTGGCAGTATGTTAATCTACACTTATATTATAAGATGTCAGGTTGAAAGTTGTTGCACGGCCAATTTTTATATTGTTATTTATTTAGATAAAAAAGCCTGATCCCAACTACCTTCCAGATATGATCTATGTTTACAGGGTTTTACAAGCCAATTCGCATCCATTTCAGGCCAATTCGTATATTTTTCATTGATTTTCAAAAAAAACAACAATGAAAAACATACTAAATGGCCTGTGATGAATGCGAAAATCAATGGTAAATATACAAATTGGCCCAGAAACCCACGTATAATCTTATTGTATAAAATTTGTATAAAAGTTTATTAATTAAATATTTTTTTCTGTATTATGTGAAAGATAACTTGATGTTCTATATTTCCATTAAATTGATAGGCTTAAGTGCAGCTAAATAAAACTTTGTTAAACAACAAACCTAAAAGTTGCTCTGAAGCTAAAAATTATTAAAATTGGGAATTTATTAGATAGACTTCCGCTCTAATGGTATATTTGTCTATTTGCAAATGACTAGTAGGGAAACCGGCAACTGCTTAAAGATACATTTGCAGGTAGTTTAAAGAAGCTTTGCTTTGCGCACGGAAAAGTTAAAATTAAGCCGATTTGATTACGTATAAAACACATTTATTGTTTATTTTTCTTTGTTTTATTATATATCAATGCATCAGGTATTACATAATAAAGCCCTTTAAAAAGTAATCGGCCAATTTAAATAAATTGGATTAAAAATTCTCAACATATCGTGAGTTATAGAATAACATAAAATTAGATTATATAACAAATGATAGTTAAAAATATTTAAAACCTAAGAAGACTCTCTTTTAAGAAAGGATTTTACATGATATGAAGACCGTAATATTGTCACTATACATACAAAGCAAGGTTAAAAAATTCAAAATTAATTTACAAGTTAAAAAACAAGGCTTTTACTTAAAACCATTAATTCATGTTTCAATTTATTTTTAACAGAGTACATGAATTTTTCGCGATTTTTCATAAGAAGAGCTAATTTTAAAAGTTGTACTGCAGGTGGAAAATACAATACTAACAAAGTCGTCACAAAATTAAAGTCAAACTTAGGAAAAGTACTTAAAACTAAAAATCACTCATAGCATACCAGTCTTATATTACCGAGAACTATCCTGTTATAGGATTGATGCGGCGGAAAGTGTTTATAGACATATACCTTGAGAAAATAATATAAAGTCGACGAAACATACAAGTTGGCTATAATGCGCTCGCATAGCATTATAAGCTTGAACTATTTTAGAGGGTTCAGAAACAAAGACAAGTTGAACTGGCACCAGAACTTCAGCAACAGTATGTCGAAGTGGTTCTTTTTCATAACTAATCTGTGCGAGGGAAAACAACAAATCACCAAGCGCTATGTATTTTCTAATAAGCGAAACGCTCTCAAGCTCATATGCTACAATCGCTAATTCAGAGCTATTCAATTTCCGAAGAGGTTTTGATCAAATGTCTTTCAATTAGCAAATCGAAAACTGAAAACTTACCCTACTCCTGCACGAGCAGAAATATGATTAAAGTGTCCCGATACTCCTCTTCCATCAAATGTCAAGACCTTTAAAAAGCCTTGAGTCCAAATAATTCTGCAAGAATATTACTGTTTTAATCCCAAAAGTAATAATAGTTTTTTCTATTGCTCTAGCAACAGTAGCCGGTGCCCACAGATTGCTTTGTCCATCCATATCTCTTGTCATCGGAAAAAGTCAGAAAACAGATAGATAAATAAGATTACTCATCATCTAAAATGACTACTCGCTCCTCATCTATTTCTAAAATTTTGCATGCCTTTAACAGTTCTCTTCTTCTTGTTTCCCCAAGTCCATCTTGATTACCTATGCAAGTAAAATAAAGATTAAAAGCATAAAAGCGTGGCTATAGTGAAAAGCATAAGGTTCAAATCTTATAAAAATGTTCGGTACAAGGTCGGATCTGAAGCCCAATTTGGAGTAGTTAGAATAAATTTGGTAGAAAATCGGGCAGTCAGGACAAATACCTGTAGAGAGACAAAGTAAATGAACTTTTACATGCTGTAATTTTGAAAAGCCAAGGATAGAGGGCGCAAAAAATATCGTTTCGTCATCAGGGTGAGCTGTTACAATCAGGACACTTTTGAAAGAGGGGATTGACTTCTCTCTTGAAAGGAAGGTGAATCAATTAGAAATAAACTTTGTTGAGGAAAGGGAAGCTTGAAGTACAATATAGCAAGATAAAGCAAAATGCTGGGACCGAATATAGAAAAGAAAATAACCGCTATTGAAAACATAAAAGAAACTAAGAATACTCGGTTTCAAAACTGTATCAAACGTTGACTAAAAATATTACTGTGACAATCAGAAATTCCAAATATGGACCGTTTTATCACTTCATTCTTCTCGTACAACTTATGTTGCCGAGTTGTGTTTTTCGAGATGCACAAAGCCACATGCATCAATTTTTTGCCATGCATATGACTTATGGCTGGACATTCGTCAAAAATTTGGGTAACGCTGATGTCATAGAGTGGCGATAAATGAAATATTGTAGACTAGCCGATTTACCCGTGCTTCGCTACGGTGTCTAAAATTTCAGATTTCAATTTATTAATTTAGATTTTATATTATAGATAAACAAAACTACTCAGCCAAATCTAATTGCTCAATCGAATCAACCAAAAACCACTCAGGTAAACCTAACTGAACTTATCAAAACAACCAATAACTAATCACCCCTCAAACCTAAACTGTGTCCTATCGATTCGAACAAAAGCCATCAACCACTCAGCCAAACAAAAAAAACCTATCGAATCAATCAAATAGCACCAAACTGCTACCCGAAACATCTCTTTATACTTAAAATCATTGAGTATGTGATGGTCTCCCCTGCTGTACTCCGCCAAGATTTGGTGGAAGGGTCGGCCATTTACGGTGCAGACCCTGTTTTACAGTTTGTGGTCCCCAACGGGGTCAAACACCTCGCTGGCCCTGGTGCATTTGCCACAATTCAGCCCAACAATTGTGGAATCACTCAGGTAATTCTGCCCGCTTATTTATTAAATTGGCCCCTGACCATCATTTCTGGGCCCACGTCGAAGGCGGGAAGGCAGTTTGCCCTGCCTGTTTCAGGTTAGATCACTTGAAATAGAAGTGCCCTGCTCTTACAGAGGTTGGGGCTCAGCCTCCACCTCCTCGGCTGCTGGCAATTTTTTGGCTGCCTCACCCAAAATTTTTGTGTGGGACACGATCCTTCCACCCCCTCCCTCGAAACCTGCAGGTGTAGCTGATTCAAAATCAGCCAATCAGTAAAAGCCAACCCGCAAATCCAAAATGAATGTCTCAGCTCAGTTGGCACCAACTACCAAATTTAAAAAAAAATTACAAATTTTATATCATCTCCTATCCAATTGTCATCTGTCACTGGGCCAATCATGCCCAATCTAAACCCATTTGACGTTCTCGACTGGGTGGAAAACAATAATTGCCCACATGGGCTGGATCCAGTATTCAAATAGGATGATTTTTTGAATATATCATTAGAGTCAACTTCTCATCATTGTTTTAGCCTAAAAAAGGGCTGTCCACAATACAAACCTCTGTTTGAGATGGCAACTGAAGCAGCGGCTGCCCCAAAAAATAACTTATTGTAGCATAGTGTTCAAGCTACGCTGGGACCATTGAAAAATAGTTTTCTGGGACCTAAATTCCCAGATCAATTCCCCTTTGCTGAAAAACAAGAGATTATTGTGATGGGCCATAAGGCCATCAAATTAACTATGCAAGCTGCACAAATATGTGACTTTAATAGTGGTAAATCTTCTGAAGCCAAGACTGATTTTGATCATCTGCCCAGTTTACTTTTGCATGTTGAAAATCAGCTGACTGATTATATTAATACATTAAATACAGCTGAGATTATTGATGAGTCTAATATTACTATTTTCAACCTTCAACCATATTCAGGTGATGCACCTACTCCATTCCTATCTGCACTTGCATGTTTCCTCAAATACCTAATTCACCCCCCTTCCCCCTCAGCTATGCTAGGCTAGGGGAACCTAGTCTGGTATACTTGAGGTTAAACAGGTTCTTTAGTATATTTTACTCTGTTTTTATCCTGCCTTTATTTTTTTTGTTGGCAAGAAGGGTCCCATGGTCCCCTTACCTTGAATAAATGAGTACATGATGGCTGCTGGCAACTTTTTGGCTTCCTCAGCTGGAATTTTTGCTTGGAGAGTGATTCTCCCTCCCCCTTTCTCAAAGCCAGTGGGTGTAATTGATTTAAAAACAGCCAATCAATCAAAGCCAATACACAAAGCCAAACTAACTATCTCAGCTCAGTCAGCTCTGAAAGCTGAATTTCAAAAAATTAAAAATCTTACCTTGCCTCCAGACCAATCAACCTCAGTTGCTGAACCAATCAGGCCTGATTTAAATCCTTTTGATGTCCTCAATTGGGTTGATGAGGACGATTGCCCACATGGGACTGATCCTGTATTCAAATGGGAGGATTTTATAAATTCTTCCTCTGAATCACCTTCCCATCATCAATTCAGCCCTAAAAAGGGCTGTCCCTATTATAAGCTACTTTTTAAAATGGCAACTGAAGTTGCAGCTGCCCCCCTGACAACACCCTGTTGCAAGCTAATGTTAAATCCATTTTGGGCCCTTTGAAAAAAAGGTTTCCCTGGGCCAAAATTCCCTAAAAAATTTCTTCACCACAAAATAGGAAATAATTGTGATGAGCCACAAGGCGATTGAATCAACCATGCAAGCCACTCAAGTGTGTGGATTTAACAGTGGTAAATTCTCAGAAGAAAAAACTGATTTTGTCCATCTGCCAAGTTTGCCTTTGCAGGTAGAGAGTACCCTATCCAATTATATTGATGCAATGAACATAGCAGATATTATTGATGAAACCAATATTACTCTCTTCAACCTCAACCTTCAGCCACATTCAGGTGATATGCCTACTCCATTCTTATCTCCCTGGCACATTCCCTCAAACACCCAATTTCCCCCCTTCCCCCTCAGTTATGCTAGGCTAGGGAAACCTGGTCTAGCATAACAGAGGTTAAATCAGTTTTTTTAGCATACTTTGCTCTGTTTTTATCCTGCCTTATTTTTTTGTTGGCAATTAGAGTCCCAGGTCCCCTTGCCTCAGATTTTTGAATATGTGACATACCTTCCAAACTACTAAATCAACTTCTACTTAATTTTCCAAAAGTATTTTATTAATTAGGTGAACCAAATTAGGGAGGTTTTTAAAAAATATAAACCTAACATCCAGATATAGTGCTTTGCTACGGTATTTAGTTTATCAGATGATAAGCTCACACTGTAGCCTATAGGCTGTGCCAGAACTACTCTCAAGCCACTCAGACTAACAGCTTAGCTGTTTCCCTTGTGGCTGGCGAGCTGATTATCCTAACTACTTAATCTACTTTGATACTGATTTTTGTTGAGTTTCAGGTAAGAAATTAGTTATTTATTAGATAATATTTGCCAATTTTCACCAACTCACCCAAATAGATTGAACCTTTCAGGCTCGATAATTTCAGATTTAATCTTATTTACCAATTCTCACCCACTTAATCAAATAGATTGGCCCTATCAGACTCAAAGTTTTCAGATGTCAGTCAGTCAGTCAGTGAGTATGTCAGTGAAATTTTTTATTAAGTATATGGGCATCATTAATTTTTTATGTAATTGAACCAATCAAATCAACTAAATAACCTCCAACCTCATACTCAAAATCATTGAATCTATTAAATCAACTGAATATGGCCAAACTGCTTAGCTGGAAATGAGATACTGATTCCCATCAAAATTGTATAACATTTTTACATCTTATATATCTTTTATCTATATTTTAAGATTCAAATGTAAACCCACCTAACAATGGTTTCTATAATTTATAAAGTATTTGTTCCAAAATAGGTTTTTTGATTTTTTTTGTTCAGAAGATAATATTTTATATATGTCTATACTAAAATATGCAAAAATATGTAAAAATATAAATAGCATGATTTTTATTTTATAAAAAGACTAGCTAATTCACTCAGTGGTGCTTGAAGTCATGTTTACATGACTTTATTGAAGGGACCAACTGCCAAGAAAAGGCTGGGCACCAAGAGTCAAAAAAAGGTCAAGCTACAGGACCTTCCTGAATTAAGGCATACCTTTGACCAATGTTGGGTGCAGGCCAGATATGCCCATGGTGGTTCAGGGAAAGTATGAGACACCCAGCCATGTGTAATGGCAATGGTGTTAAAATGGACTATTTTACCTAATTACCCATGATGGTTCAGTTCAGTTGTTAGGAAAATAAGGTTTCAAATCCCATTCAATTTTTGAAATTTCTAACTCAGATCAGACTTGCCTTATATCAATAACATGAGTTTAGTTGATCTCTAAATATAGTATTTTACCAATGGAAGTGTGCACATATTAGTACACCTGGTTTTAGCTCCACTCCACTGATCAATGATTACCTAGTAATTTTTCAAGTATGATTCTTTAAACCTTTCTCATTTGTCATCTTCCTTTAAATAAAATCCCCCATTAATTTACAGTATTTTTTAAAATTTATGGTTACTAGTGCATACGCCACAGACAGAAAAACACCAGTTTTTGACTGTTATAAGATAAAATGATTCTTTGGTGCAAAGACAAGAAACCAAGTCAGCCTAACTGAGTAGGGAGAGGTTTGGGGCACTGACAGCACCAAACATTGTCTACTACTGGTTGGTTATGCAAAGTCATCTGGGTGTTGGTCCAACCCAACCACTCAAAAAGCTCCTTGGCTCCACACCCAAAAAACAAACAGGTAAATGAGGTATGCTAACCTCAAAACACCCTTTTTATTCAGGAAATAAAAAGGGACCCTGCCAGCCAGAGCTCATCTAGGGAGCAACTGACAATGCTCCCCAGGAAGGGAATGCTAGGGTTAAAATTCTGAATTGAGCTTTGGAATTGATAGGCATGCCTTATAAAGGCTGCCCTTTGGGAGCCTCACCCAAATCATTGATTAGGCTAATATGAGCCTAATCTACAATTTAGGTGAGGCACAACCCAGTGCCTAAATTGACTATGCCAAAAGTGTTTTAAAACAATTTGACTCAGATTTGGAAAATCTGATCTAAGTCAAAATGCAAAAATCAAGACAAACTCAATTGTTACATTACCCCAAATAGAGAAGGGCCCCACAGTGGAAGGCTGCCACAATGAGGGCTTCCTGGGGCGAGTTATCTTGAGCCCTAAGAAAATTAGCTCAGATAAACTCTGGGCCCCTCAAGGGAAAAGACAAATATTGAGGGTGAGTAAGGACTGGGCTGCCAGAATCAGCCTACCTGGCACAAGGATGCACGACCAGCATGTGGCTGTGTTGCGCCCCTTACCAGGCTCCTGTTGGTGATGGTCTTCCCATCTCAAACAGGAAGGCGCTTTTTCCAAAAGAAGAGTGAGAGGGGCGCACAGTACAGCGTGGCTGGACGGCCATACCCTTTCTGGGAAGACCATCCATTGGTGAGGGAGCCCTGCTGGGACAGGTCCCCTCAGTGCTGCCAAATCTCTGGTGAGTGGGAGGCCCCACTAGGATTTTCAACTGCTGGTCACTTCAGGTCAAAGTTTGGCCATCAGTCGCTGGCTCCCTCTGGTGCTGGTTCCTTGACAACTGGGACCAAGTGACCACTGAGGTTGACTGAACTGGGGATTGGAGGTATGCAGTGCACATTAAACTTCAGAATAATGTAACAGATGGAAAATCCCAGTTTCCGATTGCCATACAATAGAATGATTCTTTGGTGCACCAACTAGAAACCAAAGCAGCCTCACCAAGTAGGGAGAGGTTTGGGGCACTGACAGCACCAAACATTGCCTACTACTGTTTGGTTATGCAAAGTCCTCTGGGGGTTGGTCTAACCCAATCACTCAAAAAACTCCTCAACTCTGCACCTGAAAAAGACCAACAGGCAAGCGAGGTACACTAACCCTAAAAAACCTTTATTTTAATTCATGAAATAAAAAGGGACCCTGCTGACCAGAGCTCATCTAGGGAGCAAATGACAATGCTCCCCAGAAAGGGAATTCTAGGGTTAAAATTCTGAAGTGAGCTTTAGAATTGGCAGAGTCAGGTGAACAGCAAGTGAGAATTAGACTGGCCTGCCAGCCCGAATGCCAGAGCACTCAAATGGCAAACCAGAATGCCAGAGGCACTGATTCTGGTATGATGAATATGGAACTGGAAGGGAGCTGAATTTTAAACAGATAAAAACAGGATTTTGGGGGAAGTTGTTTTTATTGGAAAATTTAAGGAAGGAGAATCGACCAACAATTTTCTCAGTGTGATGCGCCTGATTAAATAGTCATCAATTTTGAGGGAAAAAAGACAGGATTGGGTTCTGCAAGTTCAACCTAAGTGGCAAATTAATCAGAAAATGGGTGGTTTAATTCCCTGGGAACTGACATCACAAAATTTAGCGGTGGACTGAGTTGCAGTCAGTTTGACCTAAGCAGTGAACTGTTTGGGAATGGGTGGGTTAGCTCTTTGTGGACTGACATTGCAAAATTGGCGGTGGGCTGAGTTGCAGTCAGTTCAACCTAAGCGGTGAACTATTTGGGAATGGGCGGGTTAGTTCCCTGGGAACCAACATTGCAAAATTTTGCGGCAGGCTGAGTTGCAGCCAGTGGCAATGCATCAGGCGCAACGCCCAATTTGCTGGCAGGAAGCTTCAAAACCTCATTGATGGTGTCCAATGCTATTACCTGCCCATCAGGGGTGATGCCTGATGGATTTAAGAGGGGGATTTTTTTGATCATTGTGTAAACCAAAATTACAACTGTCAGGCATTCCAGCCAATAGCTCAGTCTTTATACCTTTTTGACCATTTGAAATCTGAGTATCAGGATGATTGCTGCTTGAATTAGTTGTGATCAATTCCATTTTGGTGATCTCAGTGCAGATTTCACTGATTCCTCATAACAGTTCTGCTGAGGAGAGTGCAGGTACCGGAAGCAGGATCTGAAGTGGAAGGGCTATTCCCCAGCACTTGTCTACCACGTGAGTGAGATCGCCCTGAGTGACGAGGGGTAAGACCATCCTCTTTGGTACCTTCTTGCTCGGGAATGGAAAGATGGCCCAATTGACGCCCAGAGGATGTTCACTGGGACTTACAGGCAGGCGCGCCTTATAAATGCTACCCTTTGGGAGCCTCACCCAAATCATTGATTAGGCTTGTATGAGCCTAATCTACAATTTGGGTGAGGCACAACCCAGTGCCCAAAATTACCAAGCCAAAAGTATTTAAAATGATTTGACTCAGATTTAAAAAGTCTGAACTCAAATTGAAATGCAACAATAAAGACAAACTCAACTGTTACATTACCCCCTACTAGAGAAGGGCCCCTCCCCAAAGAGGGCCCCACAGTGGTAGGCCACCACGACGAGGGCTTCCTGGGGTGAGTTACCTCAAGTCCTGGAAAAATTAGCCTGGATAAACTCTGGGCCCTTCGAGGGAAAAGACAAATGGTGAGGGCAAATAGGGACTGGGATGCCAGAATCAGCCTCCCTGGCATGAGGAAGCACGCCCAGCATGTGGCTGTGTTGCGTCACCCTCCCAGGATCCTGTTGGTGATGTCTTCCCATCCTAACCAGGAAGGCGCTTTTTCCAAAAGAAGCATGAGAGGGGCGCGCAGTACAGCGTGGCTGGATGGCCATCCCCTTTCTGGGCAGACCATCCGTTAGTGAGGGAGCCCTGCTAGACAGGTCCCCTCAGTGCCACCAAATCTCTGGTGAGTGGGAGGCCCCACTAGGATTTTCAACTGCTGGTCACTTCAGGTCAAAGTTTGGCCATCAGTCGCTGGCTCCCTCTGGTGCTGGTTCCTTGACAACTGGGACCAAGTGTCCACTGAGGTTGACTGAACTGGGGATTGGAGGTATGCAGTGCACATTAAACTTCAGAATAATGTAACAGATTGAAAATCCCAGTTTCCGATTGCCATACAATAGAATGATTCTTTGGTGCACCAACTAGCAACCATAGCAGCCTCACCAAGTAGGGAGAGGTTTGGGGCACTGACAGCACCAAACATTGCCTACTACTGTTTGGTTATGCAAAGTCCTCGGGGGGTTGGTCTAACCCAATTACTCAAAAAACTCCTCAACTCTGCACCTGAAAAAGACCAACAGGTAAGCGAGGTACACTAACCCTGAAACAACCTTTATTTTAATTCAAGAAATAAAAAGGGACCCTGCTGACCAGAGCTCATCTAGGGAGCAAATGACAATGCTCCCCAGGAAGGGAATGCTAGGGTTAAAATTCTGAATTGAGCTTTGGAATTGATAGGCATGCCTTATAAAGGCTGCCCTTTGGGGCCTCACCTGAATCATTGATTTTGCTTGTACAAGCCTAATCTACAATTTGGGTGAGGCACAACCCAGCACTCAAAACGACCAAGCCAAATGTATTTTAAAACGATCCAACTCAGATTCAGAAATTTGAATCCAAGTCAAAAAGTATTAGTGGAGATGAACTCAATTGTTACACTAGTGGAAAGATGTGTCAATGATATTAGAGATCTTATCTCCTCGCTAAGTGAGGTTTTGTGACCTTGCCGCCTGATCTATCACTAGTGGTCCCATGGCAAATACTGACCACAATGTTGTCCCTGATAAGTCTCCTTTTTTCAAATCCTTAGGGTCCTCAGGGGCCGTTATCTGGATGCTTGTCAGGTTAATAGTTATGGCAGCCACAAGCCGTCATCCTTTATTTTCTTCCCACACCCTATTTATCAAGTCACTTAGACTGCAATGCCCTTGGCATTCTTGTCTTTCTCATGGGTGCTCTTGCGCCCTGAGTGGCAGGCCAGTCTCAATTTTATCTGACAGTTCCGTGACTTACTTTCCTCAAACAGGACTTTGTATTTTTGGTGTACTTACCTACGCAGTTGGAATATGACGCTCTAGCGCCAGTTTCAACAGCCTCAAGCTCTCAATACCATATAATTCACAATGGACAATTTGTGACCCAGATCAACCCACTGATTAGACCTCCAATATTCTCAAAATTTCTTAAACTACACCTTTCCCCTCTGCAAAGATTGTTCCCAGCTGGCTCTGGATGGACATCTATCACCCCATCCTACTGGCCAAAGTATCTAACATTTTTACAGGCCCTGCACTGCTCTTATGAGACAGGTGATTTAACTGTCTGAAAATTCAAATATAGAAGCTTCCCTCAGTGTTCTAAGCCTAACGACTCCTCTCTTTATCACTTCTTCACCTGTCCAGGTATCACCCCATTATAGCCTAAGGTCCATGCACTCCTCCAGGAGCACTGTCATGGAAATGGCAAAAGTTTAGACCGGCCTGCCAGTTGGGATGCGTGAGCAACCAAAAAGCAAGCAAGAATGCCAGAGGCATTGCCAACTGAATGACGTTGTATGGAGCCAAACATTGGGAAATGATGAATCATTGGTGTAAAACAACAGTGAATATGATCCTGAGGACAAACCATATTGGGCCCACCCCAGACCCTGGAGGTCTTGCTGAAGGGGGTGGAGTCTCAGAAATGGTTTCAATAAGTTCACCAGTATATGGGATTGATTCAACTGGGGAGACAAGGAGGCGGATCCTTGCTTAAAGATGGTGGACGTAAGGCCAAAAGATCCCAGTATACTGATGTCAAAATTGTATGACAGCAGGGTTAAATTGCCAGAAGTATCTGACTCGCTGGATCCAATCTACAATGGTGGGGCCATAATGACCATGAGAACTGTTAGAGCCCATCCGGTGTACGGACCAACAGGCCACCAGGGAAAAGCCATAGAGGATGTAGCCAGAAGAAAATTAACTAAATAAAAATTAATTGGTTTTTTGGGGCAAAATTTTATTGCAAAGGAAAAGGAATAAAATTGACCAACAATTTTATCAGTGCAATGCAACTGATTAAATAGTGATTGATTGGTGCGGGGACAAGCCAGGATTGGGACCCTCAATTTTGACCTAACTGGCGAATTATTTGTAAATGGGGCGGATAAGTTCACTGAGAACTGACATTGAAGAATTTGGCAGCGGGCAGAGTTGCTGTCAGTTTGACCTCGAACGTCCAAACCAAGGCTCAGCTGCGTTTCTGACGGTTGTCATAACAGCATTTGGCCCAATGAGCAGTGGGAATCCCCCAAGGCCACCCCACGTAGGGGCGGGCCCATTTGGTTGGGAACAGGTTCAGGACGCCCAACCCGCCCGTGCCCAGTCACTGGGACATTTGTTTGGTCAGAAATGTTGCATCAGGTGAAATGCTTGATTTGCTGGCAGGGAGCTTCAAACCCTTGTCGATGGTGTCCAATGCTGTTACCTGGCCATCAGGGATGATCCCCAATGATTTTGGGAGAGGGGGTAATTTTTTGATTGTCATGTTGGTCAAATCAAAACCTTCAGGCATTTCAGATGTTAGATTAGTCTTCATCCCTTTTTGACCATATGAAATCCAAACATTGGGCTGAGTGCCACTTGAATTTGTTCTGATCAATTTCATTTCAGTGATCTCAGTGCAGATTTCACTAATTCCCCATAACAGTTCTTCCAAGGTGAGTGTGGGTACCAGGTGAAGGATCTGAAGCGGAAGAGCTTTTACCCAGCACTCGTCTACCATTTGAGCGAGATTGCCCTGAGTAATAAGGGTACAGCCATCCTCTTTGGCACCCTCTTGCTTGGGAATGGGAAAATGGCCTGATCGATGCCCAGAGGACATCCCCCAGGACTTACATTACCCTTTCCTTTTTCCAAAGGAAGGGCACCACCGCTGGGAAACTTCACAAGAGCCACATTCTTGTGCGCCTTGGGTAACTTGATCGCCATAATCATCGCAACTTTCTGTGGGGGGCGAGGAGCATCAGGGTGGGATATATGGGATGCTTCGACCAGTTCCATATAGTTTTCACAATTGCGCGCCTTAAAAGAACTGTTTTCATTTGCCGGATATCCTTTCCAGGCCACGAGGTATGAATGAACCATCAGGATTTTAGGATGCCAGTATATTCTCCACCTTGGCCTCTTCCCATTCTTGATAATGATCAGTTCAGTTTCCATGGGTCATCCCCTTGAAGGGCAAAAGCAGGGAAACATAGAAGATGGGGTGCTGTTTCCAATGAGCAGGGAGCTTCAACCAGAACGCACCATTACCCAAGACCTCCTCCACCAAATGGGGGCCCAAACGTTTACTAGCAAACTTACAGGAAGGGGCTTGAATTCTTAAATGATGGGTATTGAGAATAACATAGGAGCCCACCGTTAAATTGTGATCTGGGAGCTGATTGCAGTCCACGAACCGCTTGTAGTCATTGATGGCTTTGGTGAGGTGTTCCCACACTAAGGATTGAGCTGACCTGATATGTTCAGCGTGATTAGTGGCAGCTTGAACCTCAGGCCATAGGCAAGGTCCAACTGAAAACGAAGGATTATAACCCAACGTTGCTTCATAGGGAGAAAACCCCATGGATG
>JAKSZP010019183.1:0-30426 GCA_022478985.1 Massospora cicadina
TGCTGTGTATGAGATCTAACCATCAGAGAATTAATCAATTTGTGAAGACTTAGTATTTAAACCAAAAACTATCAAACATTATTAATCTCAATCATTTATTCATAAAGACAGGATGAATTCATAGAGGAACGCTACATAAGTCCAAGAAACATGATCAGGTACATATTGCAGTATATTGGTTTGGAGGTTCTCATGAATTTTTAAAAATATTGAAGGGGTTGTATGTAATTTTAGAGTGGTTGACACCTGATTTATATACCATAAACAACTCATCCAATGGGAAGAATTATCAACTAGTTTAAAGTAACAATTTAAGGCCTTTTTCTAAAACAATCAACACTTCTTATAAGTTATTTGAATAGTGAAAGTATTCAAGAGGGTAATTTGTTGCAAATTTGTTAACTCAAACTAAAGTATTAAACTTTTAATTTTCTTATACATTATTGAACAAGCATAATTGAGATAAATGTGAGCTACTAGTTGTCAATGCATTTCAATATCTATCCTCTCATTTGAACCAGTAATGATCAAGGCTTTGCCAGGCCACCACATTGCCCTAGTATATTCTATGGGAATACAAGGACAAAACAAGGATATCCAGAGGTCATAGAAGGAAAAAATTGTGTCTAAATTTAAAAAAATTCTAAATTGATTAGAGCCTGAGATTCACCTGGATTTTGAAAGTGTGTCATGACATAATTATAAAATTAACTAAAAACAATCTAGATAAAATTGCTGTAAAGCCTTGAGTACTCAAATATTATTCTAGAATGGTTCTGAAAGGGTCTAAATAAAATCTATAAGCCTCAAAATGCTAATTGGGTGCCTGAGCACTGCGCAATATGTGGCGACCAAGCCAAAAACCCTATAAATAGCACCCATTATATGTTTAAGATTTTAACTTTGTCTTCTTGTATTATAATAAGTATATAGATAAATTCTAATATGATAAAAAAATCAAATTTTTTACTTGGGATTATCAACTACTGCTTAAGGAGTATACTATAGACTTTGACAAGGCATTGCGGCTTTTTATGCCCTCTATGGTGGGCAATCCATGTTTCTGGTAACCAGCATTGCACTAATATAAAGAAATATTACTTTCCAGATGTACTTTAAGCCACTGGACAAAGGATCACTTAACCAGCCTACTCTCTACTCATGGGAATAACTTGGGCACTTATTTCAACTTTTTTGTGGCCATCTGTAGAGACCATTGATCACATTAGATAAAAGACTTAAAACTTTCTCTCTTTAGTCCTGGGCATGTTGGAGGAACCCCGCTCTGAAAGCTCTGCTTGCTTATTATGAGAACAATATGAGCTCCTGATGGTGATCTTACTGATCTGTTTCTTGCTGAGGGAAGCTATAAGGCTCCTCATGACCCATAAGCAGTACTAGTTCGCGCTTATGCTCCTGTCCCAGCATCTGATAACCTTCAAGCCCTTCCTTCAGGGGAACCAGCTTAATACACAAAACTTTTTCCTGCGTGAGGCTACTGTCCTGTCTAGTTGACGCAGCTGGAAGTACTGCGGCGTTACTTCATATTAAACAAATAGTCTCTGCCTTGTTGCAGAACCTTTCCAACTAGCTCACAGAACTTCTAGAAACTCAAATGGAGTTTCCAGAGTCACTCAATAAATTCCTATAGCTTGTGGACATGTAGCCTCACCTAACAACTCTCAAGATGCCGCATTGTCTGCCCTCCTGTCCCAGTCTCAAGGTCAGATGCCTGTCATATAATGTGCCCATGTCTTCCTCCCACTTGTCATGGCTGCAAAGATTACCTTGTCTTAACTTGCTTATATGCTTTACAGACCCTACTCTATGACATCATGTCCGCCATGGAGGCCATCCATCTAAACCACTATATAAGATTATATTTTTTGCCTAAAAAGCCAAAGGTCAACTGACCTATCCTTGATAAAGATGCATGTACATTCTCTCATGAAAGATTTGTGGGTGCTGCGCTGAGTCAGAACTAGTAACAGCTCCACCCACTTTCTCAGAACCAGAACATGCCCCCTGCCATGGATCTGTAAGCCCAGGTGCACAGCACTTCCTCCTGGATAATTACAGTACCCCTTTAGGCATATGCGGGACCTCAGGCCTTCCATGGCTCCCTTATCTCAGCTAAGTGACATGGATCAAGTAGTAGATGACCAATGGGTTGTTGCCTATCCCTCAAAGGTCTCTCATTCTTCTTTCCTTTTCTTTTTCCTAATTGAAAATGATATAAGTGGCTTTCAGGGGATGAGTTCTAGTCCAAGGGCCTCTGGAGACCCTCTAGGGCTTATCCCAGACATAACTTAGTTACTCAGGATATACCAGAAAATGCCAAAATTTCCCTGAACATCTAATATAATTTTTTGTCTGATAATTTGTGTTTAGTCTTGCCTAGTAACATGGATCTCACATCAACCCCTGGATCACTCAATCCATCCCTGAGGTTATTTTAATCTATTGCCTATTTAAAATGGATCCCTATGGAACTATCTGAGCCAATCCACCAGTTAGAATGAAGCCATGCAAAACTGGCGCTACCAATCCTATAGATATCAATAGGTAAATCCAGATTTAAAACTTTTGTGATGGTCTCCAAAATCTTAAGATTTCCCTGACCTATAACACTTCTTGTCACAATTAAGATATTCCTAGGGGCTCAAGCCCTGTCCAGTGCTTTGGGATCCTCTCCAAATCTTTCACCATCTTTCTTATAAAGGCAACAGCCCCACATTAGGGTCTTTTTCTAGTTTAGTCTCTATTCTGAACTTTCTTTTTCCATAAAAACAATTATCTTATTATTTCTTTGTGATACAACTCTTACCCCATGGAACTAACTAATTAATTAAAAATAAGTAAGGCATGCCAACAGTTATCAAATAGTATCTTTTATCATAAAGTAGCCGTTCCAAGCCATTGATTTAGTGTAGTTCCACTCCATAGCTGCCTTTTATGTCCTTACATCCCTAACCATTATAGCAGTATGTCACAAAAGGCATGTACACCTGCAACCTTGATTTTCCCTGCCATTTTATTGCCAGTTTTAATGCATCTTGTCCGACTTTAATCCTCCCATTATTCCAATCCAATCTCATCCAAATAACTCCAACTGCATAACCTGGAGGAGATGCAATATTTCTTTTCTTTCCCGCCCTAGGTGTTGATCTTCAAGAACAATTATTGACCCCATTTTATCCATTTGGCATGGTGTAGAAATTTCTTGGTTCTGTTTATTATCAGCAAGCAACCTACAATAAACTTATTACTGCATAGGTTCAGTTCTTGTGCACTTTGTCCACATTGTATAGTATATGATATTATTGGTTGATAAAAGTATGACAACTATTATCCATAGTTTAGTGGAATTCTTATATCTCAGCCCAACGCTTGGCCAGTATTCCCGCTCAAAATACTTGGGATGTCTTGTTATAGGGATTTGTTCCCTCATTCTGTCCAACCCAATATTCTCTGAGTTTCCCTGGTGACAGTCTCTTAAGTCCAACACACAGTCAGCAGCAATCCCTGATTGTTTCTCCTTCTTCTCTAGATCTCTGCTCAGATCTTTACTCTTTTCCCAAAAGAGTCTCCCAATTATCGCACACAGCAATAATATCCTTGAGAAGAACAAAACAATTGAAAGCTGATAATAGTTTACTCTTAAACTGTATACCGGATGAATACTATAGAACTGTATATATGTAGTATTATCTAAAATGTTTTTTATTAAAGGTAAATTCTTGGGAATTTATAGTGGGATTCAGTATCTAACCCTCAGTTGACGCCTCTTCTATGATCTGGCTGCCATTGCCATTGAATCACCCATCCTCATCTTGACATTGATGGTCTTCCCCATCCTGGCTAGGATTCCATTATTGGACATCCTTAAGACCTAAATGGAAAGAGTTGGAAAATGTGTCCCTAACTTTTTCCTCTTGATACAGGAGAAGCAACCATATTTTGCTAGCGACCTGCTTAGGTAATGGAACTTATTACCCATTAAGGCAGGTCATAATCAACTGATCAATTTGCTAGTTGCAGGCAGCATCACTCGCCTCGCAACTTGCTAATAACATTCCCAATCAGTCAGTGATGAAACCTGACCAATCCCAATTGGTACATCTGACAGTTAATCACAATTAGATGCCTCTATTTCGTCGGCAACTCTGCCCAATGAGATCTTAAGCATTCTTCCAGATTGATCCCCAACAGATATGACCAGATGAATATCCTAAAATCCCCTGAACATAGTTACTCTGAAATTAGGGTCCACCAATTTCCAATTCACCTCATATTAGGAAATTATCCCCTAGTGATTCCTGATATTCTAGCAGTCTGGGAATATGGGCAAAAATCTCAACACATCCCCCCTCTTACCTAGATTTCTAGCGAGATAAGTACCATGGCATGAGAACACCGCTTCAGATACTTGGTTGAATACTTCATTGACTCAAGCGGAGTATGATTATCAATACTCAACGCTGCTTGGGACAACCTTTGGCATACAGCGTTCTTCCTCTTCCTCCTTGCTGCCGCCTTCTCAGAGCGCGGTCTCCATGATCTACTGTTGTGCCAGGCTGATCAATTTACTTGTAATGATATTAGTCCTGGGATTCAGTTTTCCCCCGTCAGGGCATATGTTCTGCTGTCATGTTCAGGATTCTTGGTCTGGCGTCCTTGATTTTCTGATTTCTTCTCATCCTAGACAGGAGACTCTTGCCATTGATGTTCATTTTGTGGCAAAATTAAGAATACTTATTTAAGTTTGCCCTTGTTATTTCTTTTAAACCTCTTGGATAAAGTCATTATTAATTCTTCTCTTGAAAGCGTATCCCATTAATTTTAAAATTAATTTCTCCAAAATTGGAGCTTAATGGATTGTAGAGTGCATAATGTCGACTTCCATATAAGTCTGACATCCCCCCTCTCGTCCATCTCATATGTCAAATTCTGAGTTGCAGTATCAACAGCTTCTAAACAGTTTGTCTGATCAAGATCTTCGGTTTTTCCAGCAGATGAGTTAGGATGCATGAAGGAACCTCTTCTATGGTCCTTCCAGGACTCATACGTTTAGTCTGGCACTAGCAGCTAGTCCTTCCATCCAATTACTTGAAATGGTAACTAATCCCTACAAAACCAGGCTTATATTATTTCAAACAACTCTTAACCAATTCTTTCTCTATCATTGATTCCAGAGTTGGATTTCAAAACTCTCCTGGATACGGCTCCTTTCACAGATGCACCAACCATCATTGCGGATGCTCCTTAAATTACGCCTTTCACTCTTGATTGCTCTTTTCTTACTGGGTTAGACTTGCTTCCTGAGTTCCTCTTCTGACTCATACAATACTTCAAACCCGCTGTCTTGGCTACTGAGCTCACCATCAGTAACTTTATACATTTTAAGCTCCCCTATGCCAAATTACAGGCCCAAGTCACCAAGGCTTTATCTTTAGCGCTGAATCCCTTTGATCTTGAGAACATCCTATATTGGGATATTGCCACTTATGCTCTTCGCTTTGCCAGCCAAGTTATCTGAAGTTAGTCCACAAAGCTTCCAGCCTCTCCTAGGTTTCACTGATCCTTCAGCTTCAGCTTCTGAGAAGCCTGTAGTTGTTGCTTTCAGGATGCCATTCGCCCCTTGCATGACTATCTCATCTCCAGCGCTTCCCATTGGTATCTTCCACTGATGGCTTTAGTAGAGGGCATGATTTGGCAACCCCCTTAAGCATCCCTTGTTTACTGCTGGCCTATATGTCCAGTGTTCTTGACAAAGCCCGTTGTCAGGCGCTCCTGACTAAGCTTCCGGCCCCAGTACCATATCAGGATTACTCAGGGTTATTTGCCGACTGCCAATTTCTATACTGTTGCTTTTTCTCCCCACTCTGGGGTTTTGCTATTAGCTTCTTCTGACATTTCAATTTCCCTTCCCCTAGTTGCTTCCCGCAGGGATCTGCATCCGCTCAAAGAACTTGGTTTTATGTAGGTCTAGCCCTCACTAGCATCTGATCTCACAGTGATTTTGACAGTCTATTCATTCCTACTGCAATTCATCCTCCCTCCCCCAAGAGGCAGCATAAGCTGAATCATCCCCATATTGAGGATAATCAACAAAATTTAAAAATTACAAAAATATATCAGTTTTTTCTATAAAGTTTATAATATTATTTTTTTTCCAATATCTTTTATCAATTTTCTAATAATTTTTTCTTCTTTTTTTCCATGGAACTTAACCTTGTTTCAGTTCAGTGGTCCATTTTTCTTTATTTTTTCCTCTAAACTGGGACCTGGGTACTTAAACCTGCCAGTTTTCTATGGTTCAGAGGTCCTTTTTTGGACATAACCAACTAAATTTGGTTCAGAAGTCCTTTTTGGACTTGACCTAATCATCAGGACATGACCAACTTAATGGTTCATCAGTCCTTTGGATACACTTTTGTTTTCCCTAAATCCATTGCTTCAGATAATTAGCATGGACTCAATTTACAACTCTTCCATCCAAGAGATTCTTGATGGAGTAGGTATCAGTTGCCATATTAGCAATAATCTCAAAAGGACCTGGCCACAATGCATTCAGTTTGTTTTTTCTTCTGAAACCATGCGTATCACAATAGGCAACTCTTTCACCTATTCAATATTCAAATAAGTACGGTCAGTTCTTGTCGTCTGTCAATTTCGCTCATATCCTTTTCTTCAAGGTTGTATCATATGCTTTCAATTGCATATTGATCAAGATACTTGTCAGTCGGTTCAGTTATTCCTTGGTACTCATCCCTGACGTAGTTTCCACCATCAAATATAAAATTGGCATCAACGCGGACTTTCTCCCATATAACAACTCAAATTGGCCTCTTTCCTGTTGCCATATGATGACTAATATCGTAGGCAAACATCACCAAACTCAGATACGTTCCCACACAGAAGATCTTCCTGTGACTAGCTTACTCAGCGTTGCAGCCAGAATTCCATTCACCCGTTCTACCAGTCCATTCTTCTCCAGCTGATATGGTACTGACACAACACCTCAGATCCCCATTATCTCATTTAATCTTGGGATCACATGAGACGTGAAGTTGGTCCCATTGTTGCTAAGCAGGAACTGCAGACATCCATGCTGGTATACCACTTGATCCAGGATGAACCTCATGGATACTGGTAGAGTCTACTCTTGTTAGGGCTTTTGTCTTGACCCATCTCATCAGATGGTCGAAGGCAACTATAATGTACTTGACTCCCCTTGTGCTCATCTGTCAGCGGTCCCATCACATTGATGGACACCATGTGCCAGGCAAATCCAGGGCGGACCAGTCAGTATCCAGCTGTATTCTTATGTGGTTTGTGCAGCTGGCACTCCACATAACAAGGTAGATAATCCGTGACATCGTAGTTTATCAATTCCCAGTAATAGTACTAGTGAATATGGTAGTTTGTTTTCCTCAGGCCTCCATTTTGACAACCTTGTGAGCAACTTACACTATTGCTGCTCTTTTGACAGTTTTGGGAATAATAACCGCTTCCTGTTGATATCTTGAATACTTGTCCATCTATGGTCTCAGTGTTTTCCATCACTTTTTGAAGCGCACCTTGGATTTCTTGGGGCTCATCCCCAATTTTTCCGTTGACCATTCTCTGAAATAACTCATCCACCTACGGTTATACCATCTGGACCATTGGCAACCACAATAAGCCATCCGTGTTCTGGTGAGAAGCCCCCACTCAGTGGACAATCTCATAATCATAAGCCTGAAGCTTAAGTGCCCATCGGGCCAGTCATTCTTCTGGCTCTCTTATGTTGTGTAGCAGATGCAGTGAAGAGTGATCTGTTACCACCTTAAAGTGCATTCCATGGACGTACACCCAAAACTGCTTGCATGCTTAAATGACCACAAGACATTCACACTCAGTCACAGTGTAGTTCCTCTCAGCAGCTGAGAGTGTCCGGCTCACATATGCCACAAGATGCTCGCCCCAAAATTTTTACTTGGCTCAGTATGGCACCAATCGCTGTCAACAAAGCATCTGTTTGAACAATAAACTCCCAATTGAAATTTAGATAGTTTAGAATTGGCGAAACTATCAAATACTGGCGTAGCTCATCAAAGGAGTCCTGGGCCTCTTCATTCCATACAAATCCTTTCTAAGTATCCTTCAATAAATGGAATATTGGCTCAGCTATTTGGATGAAGTCCCAAATAAATCTTCTGTAGTATCTGAGCATCCCAAGGAACACTTGGATGTCTCGGACAATCTTTGGTACAGCATTACGTTCTATGGCTTCTATCTTCTGAGCTTGTAGCTGCAATCCACTAGAGTTGATTAAAATTCCAGATATTTCAACTCTTTCCTAAAGAAGTGGCATTTCCTTGGCTTTATCTTCAGATTATCCGCGGACAGTTGCTTAAATACTTCTTCCAAGTGGTATAAGTGATTAGTAAACGTCTTACTGAACACGTATAATTGTCCAGACATAACAGGATGACCAACAACCTCAATTCAATAAGTATCTCATCCATGGCCCTCTGAAACGTTGCCAGCGTATTGCATAGACCCTGGGGCATCCTCGTCAGTTGGTATAGCCCCTGCGCGTAATAATCACACGTTTTTCCTGGTCTTCCTTTAGCAAGTCGATCTGCTAATATCCTGAGATCAGATCCATTGTGGAGATATACTTCGCTTCTCCTAAACAATCTAGTGCATTGTCAATCCTTGTTAGGGGATACAAATCCTTCTTCATAATTTTATTCAGCCTTTGGTAGTCAATCACCACCTAGTTGGATCCATCCTTCTTCTTCACAATCAGAATCAAACTCGCCCAGGACTTGATGACAGAACTAGAAGCCTATGCTTCACTAGCTTGCTGATTTTATCTTCCACTACTGCTTTAAAAGCTTTTGATCATCTGACTGATCTCATCCTTATCAGAAAATTTTCCCCAGTGTCAACCTTGTGGATCACATCTCTTGCGCATCCCAAATTGTGGTCATTCTGAGTGAACACTTCCCAATACTTTTTGAATAGTTTGAGCACCTCCTCTTTCTGGCCTTCTGACAGATCAGCGAGCTGCTCTCGATCAATCAATAGGTTGATGCTTTCAGTTACTCTGGCCAGTAATCCCATTTCATCAAGAGTCCCAAAGTTGTGGAATCTCCTCAATTCAGCCATTAGGATCAGATGAACAAATGCAATGATCTGATTCCTCTTGGTCTTCATTGGTTTTTCACTCAAATTCGCCGGGAGAACTCGAATTTCTCTATGGCCCAGCATAATTACCCTTGGAGCCACCCATGGCTCCACTCTGTACTTCTTCCAGGGGCTTCTGACCTCCCCATACAACAGCTCTGGAATCTCCAAAGTCAACCCCATGTCGACTATCATCTTCAATCCTGGTGGTTGGTCCTCTCATTCTTGATCCTCAGTGGAATTCCCCAGTTCTCTAGGATTTCCGCCGGCATTTTGTGTCACTTCCTACCAACTACTTGGTAGCAAATCAGAATAATGCTGTCATTGTATATTAAATTGATGAAGTTGTTTCTCCTATTCAGTGGAGCATCACCATCCTTCTGATATACCAATGATAACGTCTGACCCAAGATGGTCAAATTATTATCCTTGATGTTACATCTAACTCCGTATTTCCATAGAACTTATGTTCCAATCAAAATGTCATAGTTTTGGTTCACCAAAACTATTGCTGGCACAGATACCACCAATGAACCAAATCGTAGTGGCAGCGCAGTATACGCTCCACAGGAGATGGTGGTGTTTGGCCCAGCTGTTCCATATTCTTTCTTGTAGTTACGTCTGGAGAAATCTTCATCATCTTTACCAGCCTGGTTGAGACGATATTGATGGGCGCTCCGCTATTGACAATCGCACTCACCCTCACTTGATTCACTATTATGTCTATATATGTCACTCAGAGTATTGTAGTATAGTATTTAATGACTGAATAGTGGCTTTATTAGCCAAATCTAGGGTGTGAATAATTTGCACTGATAAATCAGGAAACAATTCCTTTATCATGCTGAGGGGAATTGACAGATTAGCCTCATCTAAATGTACATCAGATAATTCCACAAGATTATCAGCAGTTTGAATATTGTCTGCCAGTTGTCAAACGTATGACCGGGAAACTTCTTTACGTATCTCAGGGTTGATTCTCTTAGCCCAAGCTCTGGTCACAGCAATTACATCCATATTGACCACTTAATACAGCTGATCTGGTTTGTCATCTACAAACAGATCACTGATATCAATTTATTTATTCCTAATGTCAGGAGGAATAGGTTTCTCTGCAGCTCTAGACTGTCACTGTCTAGGTCGTGGGCCCTTTTCTCAATTTTTGGTAACTGCTGACTCTTTGGCCTGGACCACGTTGATCTGATCCTTCATCTTTTTACAGTGCATGGCGATATGTCCTCTCCCACCACACTGATAGCAAACCTTCTCCTTCTTGTTTAACTGTCTGAATTCTTCAGGCTTAAACCTTAGCACAGTTTGATTGGTAGCCACCTTATCTCCTTCGTTTCCCTTCGTGGGTTTCAGATTTTGTACCAGATTGGACTTGAAGCTTCTATTTGGGGCATCAAATGTCGCTCCCAAAATTTTCTAGTAATCTACCATTTTCAAGGTAGTTATATCATGAACACGGAAGACATCATGTAATGCAAATTATGATAGGACCAAAGGGCCACTTATAAAGCAATTCTGACATCAAGGTTATCCAGTTTTTCACTCCAACCAGGATTTGTGACTCCTGGTAGAACCAATTTGCGAAGCTTGCTAAAGACTCATCTTTATGGAACTGGATTCCCATAAACTCTTGTTTGCACTTCAACATGCGCATCAAACTCCTGAATTCCTTCATGATGGCCACCTTTGCCTCCGCATATGACCAGCTGTCCCCCTCCAGGTAGGGTAAAACTAAGTTCTGACAGTCAGTGTCTAGGCAATTCATGACCATCAACGCCTTTTGATAATCTTCGTAGCCATACATGATCATATTGAACAGTCAAAAAGTCCTGGGGCGTTATCCTAATGGTACGTTGGCAATTTTGGCGTTGCCTTAAATTCATATAAGTTATCTCTAGCCAACTATCTAGGTTTGACCACTCAGCTCACTTGGGGAGTGACTCTGGACGTCATTTCAAAAATGGCATCAAAAGAGGGTGGCA
The DNA here is from genome assembly GCA_022478985.1 of Massospora cicadina. NCBI lineage: Eukaryota > Fungi > Entomophthoromycota > Entomophthoromycetes > Entomophthorales > Entomophthoraceae > Massospora > Massospora cicadina. The sequence continues at coordinate 11,175 of JAKSZP010019183.1, forward strand.
TTTTTCTTGGGGTATTCAACTTCTCAATTATTGTACAAGGACTTCTTTCTTTGGCATCACTTGCCACAACTGGCTCACAATCGCATTTGTGAGTTTTAATTTCCTTGATCTGTTTGATCAGTCACCCTATATCAACGCTGATGTTTCACAAACGAATGCAATCTACATTTCACTCCATTTTCAGATATAAGACCTCTCAAATAAGACCCTTCTTCTTGAACAAAGTTACTATCCCAAGTAACTCATTCCCAAAACTAAAAAAAAATTATTGATCCCTTCCTTATCTTGGCGACTCGTTCTTCCAAGGCTGCAAATTCCCAATGATCTGCTGAGTTTAGGGCATTCTGATTCACAGTGGCTAACTCCGTCCATAGTTTTCATAACTCATCTTTGTATGAAATCCTTATAAGTTCTTCTACTCAACTAAACCACTGTAGTGAGCACCAAATTGTAAAAAAAAATTTGTTCTGGTTATTATCAGCAAGCAACCTACAATAAACTTATTACTGCACAGGTTCAGTTCTTGTGCACTTTGTCCCCATTGTATAGTATATGATATTATTGGTTGATAATATTATGACGACTATTATCCATAGTTGAGTGGAATTCTTAGATCTCAGCCCAACGCTCAGCCAGTATTCCCGCTCAAAATACTTAGGATGTCTTGTTATAGGGATTTGTTCCCTCATTCTGTCCAACCCAATATTCTCTGAGTTTCCCTGGTGACAGTCTCTTAAGTCCAACACACAGTCAGCAGCAATCCCTGATTGTTTCTCCTTCTTCTCTAGATCTCTGCTCAGATCTTTACTCTTTTCCCAAAAGAGTCTCCCAATTATCGCACACAGCAATAATATCCTTGAGAAGAATAAAACAATTGAAAGCTGATAATAGTTTGCTCTTAAACTGTATACCGGATGAATACTATAGAACTGTATATATGTAGTATTATCTAAAATGTTTTTTATTAAAGGTAAATTCTTGGGAATTTATAGTGGGATTCAGTATCTAACCCTCAGTTGACGCCTCTTCTATGATCTGGCTGCCATTGCCATTGAATCACCCATCCTCATCTTGACATTGATGGTCTTCCCCATCCTGGCTAGGATTCTATTATTGGACATCCTCAAGACCTAAATGGAAAGAGTTGGAAAATGTGTCCCTAACGTTTTCCTCTCGATCCAGGACAAGCAACCATATTTTGCTAGCGACCTGCTTAGGTAATGGAATTTATTACCCATTAAGGCAGGTCATAATCAACTTATCAATTTGCTAGTTGCAGGCAGCATCACTCGCCTCGCAACTTGCTACTAACATTCCCAATCAGTCAGTGATGAAACCTGACCAATCCCAATTGGTACACCTGACAGTTAATCACAATTAGAAGCCCCTATTTTGTCGGCAACTCTGCCCAATGAGATCTTAAGCATTCGTCTGGATTGATCCCCAATGGAGATGACCAGACGAATATCCTAAAATCCCCCAAACATAATTACTCTGAAATTAGGGTCCACCAATTTCCAATTCACCTCGCATTAGGGAATTATCCTCTAGAAATTCCTGGCAATCTATAAGTTTGGGAATATGGGTAAAACTCTCAACACGTGGTATGGGGCGATTGGTATGTCTTTTAACAATAATTCTCCTTGCATTATCCTTTGAACGTTCCTCTTAAGAGCCTCTATGACAGATTTTCCATTGGCATTATGGGATTATCACTGGGTACTGACGCATTAGGTTTGAAGAACAGTCTTTTTAATCAACTTCCACCTTGATAAAAATTTCTCTAAACATGTTAACCCAGAGATGTAAAGATGACCACCCATAACTTTCTCTCTGCTCCTACTCATGTTAGCGCAATAACTAAAGACATTTTCTCACCTTACCTGTTTGTACCACTCACATTTAGGCTATCAGGTGAATGGAAAGAGTGGCGTCAAAGAGTGACTATGGTTACTAGTAAACATGATGTTGAGGGCATTAGCCTAGATGCGGTTTTAGACATTAGGAAAAATTAGAGATTTACCAAAATAAAAGTGGTACCTTATAGATGCCATAAAGTCATCAGTGTTGGGAAATCTAGTTACAAGTTCAGTTCTTCCAGGGTCCCCATAAGTTTTGGAAATCATTAAGCACTATACGGATTTTATTTTATTCAATCATCCTGGTCATACGTTTGCAGCACAAAAGTCTCACCACACTTTAACTCGGAGGAACGCCAGGTCACGCTCCACCTGAATAATGGGTTCTCAGTTGTTTTAGATATCATACTGCCAGCCAGGGAAAGTCAAACATTAATGCCGTGAAAATTATGGTATCTGTAAGGTTCCAGGTCCCAGGTATTGAGTTGAATAGAACCTTGTATCCCTTTAGGACTATGAAGGGGGTTAACCCCAAGGCTTCCACTTACACATCTATCTGATTTAGGGCATATCCTGAATTAGATATGGGTAGCTGATGCCCCACCTCATTTTGCTCTACTCAACTCCCAGTGCAATTACCAAGCCCATTTAACTGTCATCACTGAATCTGCAGTACAATACTTGCAGAAAATCAATAAGTTTTATTTATAGTATAGATAATCTTACATAATTACTGTTGAAAGGGCTAGACCTTACCCCAAACATAAGGCTCTTATGGGGCGCCCTCAACTATCTAAAAAATTAATACCTGGGGTATGCCCAGATGCAAAATTATTGCCTAAAACCTGAATATATTTGTCCTCAGGAAGAAAAGGCCAGCAGCAGAATTTGACTCAGTAAATTTGGATAGCCCTAATGTTAAATATGGCACAGAATTTAGGGAAAGAATGTTAACAAAACTCTTGATTCGATAAATCATATTTACTCTTAATATTAAATTGTGTTATTCTGATTCCCATGCAAGATTTCAATGATACTAATTTCCTAGGATAAATACATCATGATTGAACCTGTCTCCCTCTCATTAGCATATCCTTAAAGCCAGCACTCTGCATAGATAGGTTGTTGGGTTAAATTTTAACTATTCTTCTATAATAACGTTTTTCCTATAAGTTCTCAGTTTTAATTTTTTTTATCAATATTATTAAAATTTTCGCTCCTGTTATCACAAGGCTTGAAGCTATACCAGGGTTCAAAATATTGATCCTGACTTAAGGGAAACTCTTAGGTGATATGTTAACCTAAATTGCCAAAACTAACCCAAAACATGGTAAGGAATTTCACCCCTTATACTCTCTGTATCTTGATAAGGCTCATCTCAATAGTCTGTGCTTCTTGTGGCTGCTAAAGCACCCACACTTACAATATGGAATTCTTTTGGCACGCACTTATCCTAAAAGCCCTTAGGTAAAAGATTCTCAATGAGTTCAGGACCTTTGATCGCCTGTTCCAGAAGAACCACTTGGCCACCATCTCACTAAAGGGGCCCTAAAACTTCTCGTTCAAGTTCATATAAGATTCAAAATTCTATTGAGGCGCCTCATGTGCCCACTGAACTCTGAGTCAAAGGAGTGATAAAGGATTATTTGAAGGATACGCTGGATAGGGGAATTATTGTAACATACAAGTCCTGTGGTATCACCCATCCTCATTGTCCTAAGGCAAGTGTGTAAATTAGATTATGCTTAGATCACTGTAAACTGAAGTCAATAATTGATCCGGGCCTTTACCCCATTTCCCTAATAAAAACATCTTCAGATTATGGCAAGTAGACAAATATTCTCAAAAGCTATATCTCTTAAATGCTTTTAACCAGATGCTGGTAGTTTTGTAAAATCAATAATATGCAGCTTTCAAGTGCCATATGGGGTATTTAAGTATAAGGACATGATTATCACTTTGATGAGTACATGTGCAGTTTTCCAACAAAATGACGATCATGCACTAGGGTCCTTCTTGGGTGGTGTTGCATTGCTTACATAGATGATATCCTCATTTCTCAAAGACCAGGAAGAAACACCCGGCGGACTTCTTAAAGTTGTAAAAAGCAAATAACAAGATAAACATTCTATTAAACTATAAAAATAAGATTTTTAAGGATTAAGTATTGTTTCTACAGAACGATATCTTATTAAATGACATGGCATATCCCCAGACAAGCTTATGGCAGTGTAGAAATGGTATACATCAATAATAGAATGGGTGCTAGAAGCTTCTATAAGGGTAGTAAACTCTATCAGACGTTTTGCTAAGGACCTCTCAAAAACAGCTTCACCGTTAACTAGGATCATGGGATAAGCTCTTTTTTACTAGGGGAGGAAGGGAAGTCATTCCAGGACATCAAAGGCCCTCCTCTACATACCTGTAATGGCTCATTTCAACATGAAAAACCCATATGTAGTGAAACTGATGCTTCAAACTTCACAATTGGGAAGTTCTTTTACAGATGGTAGTTGATGGAGACAATCTCATGATAAGTTACTTCAGTAATATGATGCTCCCAGTGCAAACTAACAATTTTTATGACAAGGATTAATGGCCATTTTATCAACTCTATAGAAAGGCAAAACCCCTTCATCTAAAACCAGCACCCATTATTCATTAAAACGGACCACTAAGTGCTTTATTTTAAAAGATCCTGAAGCGCATGAACCTATGACAGGCCCATTGGCATCTCAAACTGGCCATTACAATTTCAATATTTAGTACAAGGCTAGAGAGAGTAACCTGTTATTGGGCCTACTAAGACATAGCCCCAGAATAGCTTTTGCAAAGAAGTAACTAAACGCCTACAGCATAGCCACAATGCTCCCTTCCAACTTGTTTGTCACCATTAAAAAAAATCATGCAGATTTTGTAAAAGATATGCATGGCTCAGTGACGCTTCTCTTATTATTAGGAAATATCTAAAAATCTAGCAGAAGGGAAGGATAGTGACAAATACGCTATCTACTAAAAAAGAAAGGACACATCCTCTACAAGGATTGGGTATGTTTCTTTTATTTTATTTAATTGAGGCAAGCTGACCAGGGGATGGACAATACCAAAACAGAAACTCCAAAACTAAACAACTAAAACATGAAATGACCGCCCTAAACAGGTAGCAGGACACCCAAAAAACGAGAAAACAACCTACCAGGTGGCATAGCAGCGAGCCGCTTATATTACCATGTAGAGGGGGGATCAGGCAGATCATAATTAAGTTCAGCATTGAAGAGGCGAAATAATGCTGATAGCAAGGGGTTGGGGCATCTGCGGGATGAGGGTCAAGGTGAAGTATATCTGTTGAGATTGACAATTTGGCCTAGAGCATATCCTCTATGAGTTTGGCAACATGGTTTTCAGCTTGGTGTGGGCATCAGGAAGCTAAGTTAGTTTTGCAATATTGGCTCTTGGACATGTGTAAATGGGGAAAAATCTGCCAGTTCAGCGACATGTTTGAGCACGTTGGTGGCAGTTTCATAAAATCATTTGATTTCCTCTTCTCAATAGCAGGGAAATCGGGTAGTTAAAGGAAAAAAACCCTTCATTAAATCCAGAAACATATTTTGCCATGTTTTTTTGAAGATGACAATTTTGGGTGAGGCCACCATGGCCTTGGCAAGCTGGTAATCGTTTTGTTAAGGGGTAGCATTGGGTTTGGGAACATACTGGTTGGGTGGGGTGGGGCATCAAAGTCTGAATTAAGATAAGGTTATAAATCATTTGAAAAAACCGGTGGTGGGAAATTTCGCCATATTTGGTCACTTCAATCCAAATAGTCCCAGGGATTTTGGTTGACTTAGATTGATTTAGTGATAGGTGGCTGTGGTTGGGTAAGTTTTGGGGCGAGAAAATTTTTGGAACTAATATGGGTCCAAACCTGCTCCAGATTGGTTGGCATGGGTGTAAATTTGCTGGCTTAGATTTGAGTTGCTAGATTTTGCTGATGATTCATCAAGCGCACAACCTGAGGGTGGGGTCAGCCAAAACCACCGCTTAAACGCTGTTGTCGTGGCCTATTGAGGGGGTTGGCAGTTTTTGCAGTGTCTAAATGGTAATAATATATCTTTTTGATATGTTCCAATTCATGGAATAGGGTGCAAATTGTGCGGCTAAAGTCAATGTGAGCCCAAAAAATGGTCAGGTGTGGATAGTATATAGGCATGCAGTGGGATGTGCTGGGCCATGTTCAGCTGGTGGGGGTAATGGCGGCCATTGCCTGAGGTGCTGTGAGGCGCTAAGCCCCACTTGGGACAGTGAATTGGATGATGGGGTCTTTGCCACAAGTGGATATCCTCAACATCAACTCCCCATAAAGTGTTTAAGGGGGAGGTGTGAGGGTGGTTCACAAAGGTCACCATGAGTGTGGTATCATGAGGATTTGGGTATGTTTCTCAGCACATAAACTACAGAAAATGGTAATTGAATTTCACATGGTCAACCCTTAGGGATGCCCCAGGGTTAAGAAAATGGTGTATTGCTATCTTAAAGATAATCCTGGGATGGCATGAAGGGAACTGTATGAGGCTACATTATTCATTGCCTCGCCTGAGCCTGGTCAAAGCATCTAAGGAGCAAACTAAAGTTAAAACTCAAGCCCCTGTATATTGCTAATCTCCCATGGTCATCCTTAGTATGGATTTTATCATGCTTCTTATAAGTTTATAAAAAGTATATTATGCCATCATGGTCATGGTGGACAGGCCTAACAAGTTCTTGGAGTCCTTTCCTTGTATGAACAAGATAATATTGAAGAAAATGGTAGAGATATATTAAAAAAGCTATTCTCAATATATGGTCTCTTCAAGGAGATAAAATCCAATAAAGGGCCTCAAATCACCCGCTTCTGGGGAATCCTTCTTGAGATCTTTAGGATTAATCCTTGCTGATCCTCTACATCCATCCCAAAATTTTTGAGCAGACTGAGATAGTCAACCAAATTTAAAACAGCGCCTCCAGTGCTATCTCTCCACTAACATGATCTCTAGGCTAACTGGTTAATATTTGCCCAATTTTTATATAATGACAGTTGTAAAATTGACTGTGGACTCCACTAGTGTGCCAGTCTAACCAGTATGGATACTGGTTGGCCCTTTGCCGTTTTGCCTTCATATTCATACCAACCCCTTAGGAGTCTGCGTTCAAATCACCAACACAGCAGACCTACGAGTTCACCTTTGCCTCAGGGCCTGTGGTGTGCCATGGTGAGTCCTGCCCCCATCCTGGGCGGCCAAGGCACTCCTATGCTGCCCCACCATCCTGACCCTTCTTTAACCCATCTGGGCATGCCCTGGAAAGCCCTGCACCCATCCTGGGCAGCCAAGCACTCCCGCGCTGCACCCTTCAGGGTTGACGGCCAGTTGGCAACGTCATTGGTGGCTGGTTGGCCAGGTTCCAGCCTGTTCCTCCTAAGTCTGAGATATGGGAGCTGTCAGCATCAACCACTCCAGGCGTGTCACCTTGTGCCCACTTCAGGGATCCTAATCCCTAATTTATCTTAACCTAGCTGATGAACTACTACAATCAAAATAAATAAGGGCAAGAGAGATGTTTACTTGGAGGTAAGAATGAATATCTATACCTAGGCTACTGCACCTTTGAAACCCCTCGACCATCCAGGCTGAAACTCTAATAAATTGTCAATTCATTAATGATCACAATTTTCTCCCAATCCACTCATCTGATTACCAGATATTAAATTAGGTTGATCTATACTCGTCATGAGTTGCCAGTCAATTATATATAAAATTAATAGTTAAATTATAACTTTGAGCATTTTTGGCATGAGTCGCTGGTGCTCTGAATTAGCCAGTGGAACCATGTTCATACAATCAGTATTGGATTCATCAGCTTCTCGCTATAAACTCCCACAATGACCCTCAAATGTTAAATCAGCGGTGAATGCAGATTCCGCCAACTTAAACTTAATTAAATTATATAACATTAAAGAGTTTTAAAATTAGGCAATTTGCCAGCAATTACACCTGACTAAACAGCACCACCAATTCGATAATATTAGAAGAATCCATCTGTTTAATTTCCAAACAACAACCTCACTGACCCATCCATTTAAATTTTTCCTTCTACACAAATCATAGCTTCCACCCAAAGATGATGGATGGGCATAAAGAAGGTCTAATCCCTGCGGCAAACAACTTAATAGATGAAATGAGAGACAACCTGGAGATGTTGAGATCTTATATGAACAAGGAGGTAAGTGCCTAAAAAATGAAGGCCAATGCTCGCCATTTGTAGGCCCCAAATTTAATTCTGGTTCCCTTGTGTTGATTGATGCTGATAACTACTCAGTCCTAACAGGTGCTAAAAGTTTGGATGCTTGCTATAGGCCACTATAAAGTATTACGCCAGGTTAATAAGGTGGCCTATGAGCTGGAGTTCTCATAAGGTTCTTGTATGCATTGGTGCTACATGTCTCACAAATGAATAAATTAAAGTCTTCACGCTGGAGAAACCAGAGCTGGTCCATTCCATTAACCCAGGCAGGGCTGACTATGAATTGAGGAAATTTTAAACATTAAAATGGGCAAAAAAACGCTGGTATTTGTATATATGGGATGGATACCAAATTGAGAAGTCCTCATAAAGGTGGCGGTTGATCTTGTCATATAAACACAGAAGTTAGATGTGCTCTGGTCATGAAGAAATCTTTTCTCTAAAGGGGGTGATGTGATGGTCAAGGCACTGCAAGACTGCCACATTACGCTAGTATTCTGCAGTGAAAATACTAGGACACAACAGAGCTATAAAAGGGCCTAGATGGTTGTAATGGATCTAAACTTTTATTTAACCGAGGTAAGCTGACCAGGGGACGGACATTACTGAACTAAAACTAAAAATCATAATAAAAATAACGATTCAAATGTAACGCCCAAAATGGATGGATCATTTGAATCATACCTAACAAAATATCCAACCAGGTGGGAAGCGAATACTGCTATCCTTCCATGGTGTATGGGGAGGGGGGATCTGAGGAACTCATCTTCAGCCTCATCCATCTCATTCCAGAGTAGGGTGCGTGTTAAGGCAGATAGTAAGGGTGTGGGGGCATTGGTGGCATGGGATTCAATATCCTTGATGACTGGAACTTCCAAATAGTTGCCAGCCATCATTATACCAATGATGTATTTGCCCAAAGTGTCTTCAGCTTTGAGGCGGGAATCTGGGAATTTAACGAATGTGGCAATGTTGGTTTGAGTTATTTTTGCTTTATGATTATGTGCTACTGTTACCACATTCTGGATGGCTTCAGTGAAGTTTTTGTGTAAAATCTTCATTTTGATCTTACTTTGTGCAGTAAGATTTGTGAGGATGACGGGAGGTAGAATTCCTCCTGCAAGTGCAGCCACATATTTGGCGGCAGCTTTGAAAGGCGGATGGCAATCTGGTGTGGCAGCTGCTTCTACTGCAAGCTGGTGGTCGCTGTAGAACGGTTTGGCGCTAGGTTGTGGGACATATTTCTGAGGTATTAATTTTACATCCCATTATGCGTTACAGAGCCACTCAAGTTGCAGCATTGGTTCTTCAATGACGTTACCTGATTCATCAATTTCATACAATAATTCCCATGGATTTTGATTGAATTGGATTGGGGAATCAGCATACAGTTGAGGTTTGTTTGATTCATTTGTGGATTCATGGGATTGAACTGGGATCCAATTTAATGTTTTTTTGGATGAATTATTTATGGCATTGGGGAAAGGTGGGTGCTGATTGGTGGCTGTAGGTGCAGCTGCAGCATAAGGCATTGGAGGAGGGGAGGGTAGGATTGTACCCCATGTTGGAGTTGGCGCGGGGTGGGTGGTGGATTGGTGGGCGTTGGGAAAACTTTCAGTGTTGGTGGAAGTTTCTGAGTATGGGCATTTACATTTTGAGTGGTCTAACTCAAAACAGGATGGACAAATCGTCCGTCCGCCCTCAACGCGGGCCCAGAATGGATGGTCAGGGGCAGATGTGATGGTGGCACGAGGGGGAATTGCCAAAGAAATCTTTGTAAATTCAGGGCTGATCATGGCATATGCCTAATGCCCAGCGAGGCGTGTGGCCCCATTTGGGACCACAAATTGTAAGATGGGTTTGGCGCCGTAGGCTGCCAAACCTTCCATCAGCTCCTGGTGGAGCACTTCATGGGGGAGGTGGGTGGGAAAACCAGCGAACTGGACCACCAAGGTGGTGTCCATTGGGAGCTGGGTCCAAGTTGTTGGGAGGGGAATATTGTTAAAAATTAACAGCACCATTGCCACAGTGGTTGCATCAGCTTCACAGGGGAAGCCAAGATCAAAGTACCCCTTATAGGGGCGGAAGTCAATAAAACAGGCTGGTGTCATCACCGCCTGAGTCATTTTGATAATGGCTTTGTCATCAAAGGGGAAGAATTTCCCATATTTGACCCTAAGGCCAAAACGCATGTTGCTCTGGGGGAGCACCAGGGGGCAGCGGGGCACTGCTTGATTTTGGGCAAGACAGGCATTGAGATCCTTGGGAGGAACGAATCATCCCAAGGGTTTGGAATGACTGGGCAAGCCAGTCCAAGAGCGTTTTCCTGTTGGATGGAAAATGGAGGGGGGAGTTTCACTACTGCCCCATGCTGGGACAGTCGATAGGGGATCTGATGACATTGGAGAAAGACTTCAGTGTGCAATTAAGTGTTTGCTTTTAATTTACTGAAATTAATTTGCTCAGAAAGTTATGCCGAGCAGAGAGAGATTGTTGAAATGGATCTAAACTTAAAAGATCAATTTTAAAGATCCAGACACCTGAGATTCATGGAGACATCAGAAATCATGTCAATATGAAAATCAAAAATAATTAAAAATAATTTAGATAAAATTCCATAACGCCTTGAGTGCTCATTTGTCATTCTAGAACATGCCTGGAAGGGTCCAGACATAACAGAAGTCTTGAAAAATTCTAATCAGATGCCCGAACACTGCAAGTTTTACAGTAGCCAAACCTCTTAACAAAAAAATGTACACAACAATTGTTGGATTTTTGCTTTTTCTTCTAGTATTTTATTACATTTATATAGATTTCGATTATTATACAATTTGAGTCACTTATCTAAGATAAAAATACTGTCCTATAGTATACCTTGGACTTTGACAAGGCCATTGCAGCCTTGTATGCCCTCTATGGCAGTAATCCATATTTTTGATAACCAGAATCACACTTACCATATTGTAAGATTTCTTTACATATGCACCTTAATACAACAATCAAGTAATTTCTTCTCTGTATTACTCTCCTGTTTATATATAATAGCTTTAGCTCTTCTTCCCAACTGTTTTGTAGCCATCTGGAGATACTAATCTATCACAGAAAACCAATCATTCCAGAATCTTCACGCTTTGTTACTCATTCTTTTACAACTTAGTGCCTAAAATTGGGTACCATTAACCCATTATACCCATTGTACCTTCCATCAATTGTTCCCAAAATTAAGACTTCATTGTTCTGAGGCTATTAGGTCAACTATAAACAAACCTCATCATTATCCCATTAATCTACCACCTTTTTCACAAGTTTATTTAGTATTTGTAAGTTATTTCTAGAGTAGAGTTTACTATACTGTGACAGGTAGTCATTGGATATCATATAGCACTTCTATACACTATACAGCAGAGGAAGACTTTGTCAAGGTACAAAGGTCAGTGATCAAAGAAAATGTGAGGGTTGTAAGGAAAAACTTTACCTATGCAGTAGTGTACATTTCTTTACATTACTGAGGGACTCAACCATGCCCAAATGTTCTGATAATAAGGTTAATTGTTGAGATCTAATGACATAACTAAAGCTTTATGTTAAAAGATGTGAGTAGTACTCTTTCCATGTTGCAAGAAGATATAGAAGGTGGATAAGAATCAGTAGCATCCATGGGCTTAAATACTGCAACGCCATGTGAAAGCTTGGTGTTCTTGGGCTTGAGCCTATAGGCGACATCCTTTTTATAATGAATTAAAGAAGGAAAAATGGAAGGTTTGGTTTATTTTCTGTTAAAGTCACTGTGTGATACTGACGTGGTGTTTAACCAATTGCTTAAAATTGAGAAATGCAACATCCAAGGGGGTGGAAGGCGAGTCGGTAGGGCGTACGGCTACCAACCTGAAGGTTGCAGGTTTGATTCCTGCCCTTCGCACATTGATCGGGGTGCCAGCTGAAGGAAGCTATTGGCGGTTAGTAGGTATAATAACACGAAAACCTTACCCATGACGTAACCAGAAAAATTTGAGTCCCTAACTGGAGGTGAGAAAAAACTTTTTATGACAGAGTTGACCCTGCTCAGGTTTCATGCCGATACTTTCTTTCTCCATTTCAGTAATGTCTGTCCCCTGGTCAGCTTGCCTCGAATAAATAAAAGAAATGCAACATCCAATGATGTGGGCAGAGGGTCCTATGGTAGATACCTGCTGAGACTGGATTCATTGTACCTCTAACATCAGAAATAGCATATTCAGTGGTAGATCCAGTGGAAGCGCTTGAGCCAAAACTGCTTCAATGAGGGCCGTTAACTCTTAGAATCCATATCTCAAGATAACTAGCTTTATAAGATATGTGGTTCTCAACTCTGTAGCGTTTATGGCTGAGGATATTAGTTTAAAAGGAAATGGGAAGCCCCACTTTATTAGACGCATGTAGTACACCCCATACTCAATTGGCCGCCTCCCATTTGAGAGTGTGTAAGAGGTCCAAACTACGCTGAGCATCAGTGGGAGGTGGTCATGTGATCCCACCGCTGAAAATTAACATGAATTTTGCCAAAGGCGTCAAAAACATGATTGGCCATATTATCAGATGGAACAATTGGGATAACCACCTTTCTGAGCTAGCTGTGGGTTCATCACTTTAAGATAAATGGAGGGTGACATAATGGATTACCAGCATCTGATAACAAGTTATAAAAAGGGAGAACATAGACCTTAGGGAAGAAGCCATAATGATAAGAGCATGAAGGCTCCATGATATAAGATAAGAAGTCACGTCACCAATTCCCATAAGGAAAGCAGAGATTGCTAATAACTATGGCTGATCCATTTGTCAGGGATGCCACTAAGTGTAAGATGACTGCGCTTCAACCAAGGGTGTAACAGAACCCAGTGTAATCCCAGAAATCCAAGTGCATAGCAGCATGATATTTAATTAACAAAAATTTTTGATTAACGTTAGGAAGATAATGGTTCAGCATATTGCTCAACAGCTTCACTATCAGAAAATTGCTGCAATAGGGACAATTATGTGGCTCACAGATTTAGATGCCAGCTTTGGAGGGTTGTCATAGAGGACAACTCTTCAGGAATCTGCAAAAAAAAGTGGTAGAAGAAGGATCAAACATGAGCATAGTTTTAAAAGTTTACCTTACTATCTGGAATCAATCTAAATATAAACTTAGAATTTTCTTTGCCCCAATGTTTTAGTAGACTGATTTAACAAATCAACTACAGCATCATAATGGATAAAAAGGATGACTGGATGGCATATATCACTCAGATGCTTCTTGGAACAGGAAACATGGTAGTAGGTTGGCTGTATCTGCAAATAATAGCTTTTTAATTGGATAATTTTGAAAAGATCTATCATAAAAGATATTATAGAAATGAATCAGTGACTAACCCTAATAAGGCCAGCCACCTTGTACAAGAGAAGGGCAGTATATGGGGACAGAGTGGCAGATGACATATTTGTGATATGATATATACTTATCAGAATGTTCTATAAAAGCTCTTGAAATAATTTCAGGGCTTAGTTGGATTAGTAACCAATGTCACATAAGCTTCTAGATTGTTGGGTGTGTATTCTAGCAAATTTGGTGTTCCAGATCAATCTGTCATGATTAAATGACATGATAGTAGGCACCAACCCCAAGGATAAGACTGGGCGTCAGGAGGCCCAGAAGGTGAAACTTCAGGCCCTCCCTAACCTCAACCACACATTAGACCAACGCTAGATACAAGCCAAATATGTCCACGTTGGTATTAGTGAGGTTCAAAACGTCCATCCCCTTATGTTGGCTCAGGCATTAAAACGGAAGATTTATTCAATTAATGAAGACAGTTCAATTCAGTTGATTGAGGAACGGGGGATTAAAACACATTCCATTTATAAAATTATGCGTTTGGGTAGGGTACAACTTCAATCAATTACTTGAGCGAAGTCAGTTTTGGTGTTTTCTACTAATTCAGATGGAAGTGTTTGCCTATTGGTGAATTGGTGCTTGGGACCACTTCAGCAGACCCCAAATTACCCTGACAATGTTTAAATTTGATTTTCGTGACCAACATTCCTTTTGGGTCGAATTTTCTCAAAAAACTTTCCCATTTTTCCGTTTATTAATGTTATCTAGGACGATCCTGTGCGCAGACCTCATCAAGGAGGTCTCACACTACATTAACCAATCTAAATAAAATTAAGATATACCCTAGTGCACCATTGGTTCGCCCAGGGTCCCTCTAACCTGGGATACTTACCCCTTATCCCTCTGTTCACCGCATCATTTTTGGTTGTTTAATTACTATAAAGATCACCATACTATACTTAAGCTATTAATGCTCCAGCAACCTCTGCTGAAATCTAAGACCTTAAATACTACTGACTAGTTCCCTAGCGTTGGCCCTGTGCATCAAGCACTACTATTCTGGGAACAGGAGAGTTATAGACACTCTTCTTACACAATTTGAAGCTTATAAGATTTCTTAGATTCTGAAGGCAACATTAAAAACATTGGTAGGTGTTCTTGTGGAGTTCAGGCAATCCAAAATCAATTCTGAATTTACTGGGTAATGTAAACAATTAATTCAGGCTTAGGAAGGCTCAAAAAACCAAATTAAGTTTCTTACTCATAGTTTCATCCTTATTGGGCACAATTGGGGAGGGGGTAGAGTGCTTGGTGCTAGGGTGGAAAGCATTAGTATTTTAGTTTTATCCTGAACAATATCTTTGACGAAATTTAATTTTGTTAAGAGAATTGGATTGAATTGGATGAACAACTTGGCCATTGTCAGAAATTTGCCACCTAGCTTCAGGATAAGAATGTTTTGGGGCAAAATTGGCCAAAAAAATGGAAATGTCATAGATTTATGAGCTTGTGATGATCATAAGAGCGATTTTAATAATAATGATGATTTTATTGGCCAAAAGTTCCTGGACAATTCTCAATGGAACCCCGCAAATTGGGGTACACAGTTAAAAAACTTTTAACGGGCAATTCACAAAAAATGGGCAGTCAATTGCTCTGACCATGCAAGGAAACCCAGGATGTCCATCAGCAGTTTCTCCTCCTGCTACGTCCAATTTCCTTCAAACACCTTAGTGGGGACCACCCCTTTTATGGGTGTTGGAGGTCCCCCAAAGTATAATAATTTTAGCTAAAGGAGATTAGCTGAAATTTATTAAATCATTACCCCATGGGTATTTATTGCCAAAACCTAACTCCCCATCTGTCGTTCAGATAAAGTGAAGCGATTTTTCTAATCTTTGATAGGCTGAATTTGCATATTTCCTTATTAAGACTGTAACAAGCCATTCCAAAGTTATTATTGAATTTCCTTTGACCCTTGATACAGTTTAAATACTGACTGGTCAGATATTGAGGGGGTTCGTTTTTTCTTTCCCAGCTCTTCACTAATAGAAACCATATACACCTAGCTTTTTATTTTATTAGTGTTTTATATTTTAAAATAAAGTGTTGTGGGATACAAAGGTGTGAAGCACCAGAAAGCAGAAATCAGCTGGATTCCTACAAAGTAGTGCTCACTACAGGGAATATCCTGTACACCAAAATATCAGAATTTAAAAAGGAGGCTTTTAAAGTGAGTAACCCTCCAACTTTTCCCCTCCCAATTGAATTAATAGTAGTTGCCTTGGAAAAGCAACTCGCCAGTGCAATATCTCGTCTTAAAGAGCTGGAACAGCACCCTCTAACAACCCCTCTTAAAGACAAGTACACCCCCGGTGAAGGGAGCATTACCCCCTTTTTGTATATTTACAAATCTGTCAGTGCATGGCGCAACTGATAAGCAAAAAAACATACCCATCTATGCTTAAGTCGCTTGGCACAAGAGACGATAGTTCCTTACATGCCCAATATACATACCTGGACAGAGGTGAATGAGGCTCTCTTGGCTAAATTTGGTTCAAAGTAGAGCCTTAACAGGGATAAAAAGTCTTTATGCGCCTTAGCATGTATGAGGGAGAACTAACTGCTGCTTTTGCTAAACAATTTTACCTCGCTGCACAAAGTTATCAACAGCTAACATGCTAACCCTGGATGATGCTATTGCAGCCATGTTAACTGGGTTAGCTTCCCAACCCTCTCTCACAAGGCATATCATTTCAGTGAAACGACACTTTACAAATATCTTCGACATAAAAGAGGCTCTGTTAGATGTTGCTGTTTTCATACATATGTAACACTGATTAAAGCTTAGGCGAAACCTTCATCTATAACTATTGAGGAGCTTTCACTTGTAGAACAGTTGGGGATGAGCCCACCTGTGCATATCCCCCAATGAAACCTGCTTCCTTAGTGCGACTTAAAAATATATCACTTCATCCTGTAACTCAGAGACCTGTAAGGTAGACAATACCATACTCCCACCCAAGCTTATCAAAGCCGATGTGCCTTCTTCTCCAGCCAAGCTTGTAGTTGCGCGCCCTAAGGCTGCCCAATCTCATGTGGCCGTCTCCCCTACCTCAATCGTGACATTGCCAGTTGTTGAGAATACCCATGGGGATGAATCTGAGGGGGGTGACAATGATGTTGGATACTACTTATTTGGAGCACCCGCAGAAGTTATGGCTCCTGATTGATTGAACGCTGAAGGAGTAGAATAAACTACCATACCTGAGGAAACTTACCTCAGTCAAATATGATGGTGCCCAAAAGTTATTGACACTACCAGCGATGGTAATGAGTTCATGGATGGCTTGATTCGACCTTTTCAGTGGGTCCTTACCTTGAAATCCATCTTGGATATTTACTCTGAGACAGCTCATAAATTAACCTTCACTTTCCAGATCAAGGATGTCTCGGCCTTGTCACATAGCTTTGGAGGAACACTCACCAATGTTGAAGTGGTCATTCAAAAAGTCCAGATAATGACCATCCTGGATACTGGCTCCCCAGTTAACGTAATCTTACTAAGCTCTTATAAAAGATAAAACTGGCGCCTGATTTGGAGTACAATCAAGAGTTTGGAACTGCTGGCCCAAACAACACTCACACCATTGGGTCATATTCTTACTTTCCCATTCAAATTGGGAAGATCATCTTATCAGCCCCAGCAGTGGCGTTGGACAACAACACCTAGTTATTCTCATAGGTACCCAATTTATGATTTAAGATTAGTGAATTATCAACCTGAAGCATGGTTTCCTCATTACTCAACTATGAAGTCCCTTTAGTATTATCCAATAAAGAGCTCGGCAAAAATGAATAACTTGCCTGGTTAAATATCCTTTTTCAGCTATGACTTTGCATTATACAACCTTATGGCGTAACACAAAGAAATTGCCCAAATCAGATGATGCTAGGACGAAGTCCTTTCTATTCTGCAGATGAGGTTTTGATCAAACCTGCTAAACAATGAGTGGTTGACACAAAATCACGCTCAAATTCCCCTCGCCACTGTATGTTACACCTCATAAGTATTGAGGGCGTTAGTCCCTTAAAGCCTCGTGTATTTCCTGGAGTTCTCAGCCCAGCCTACCAGAGGCCTATCACTCTGCTGTTGGGGAACCTCACCGCAAAGGACATAGTTGTAAGAAAACACCAGGAGATTGGAATAGGTTTGTGTCCCTGTAGAGGACATTAAATAAATTCCTTCCATTGGCTCTATGTTGTATATGGTCCTGACAAAGGTTAACCTGGTATGCACCTTACCCAATGCCCGTATCTCAGATGATCTGCCCAGATAAATTTGACAAATTATACACCCTATTGAAATAATTTAGAGAAATATTCTCTAAATCAGTTAATGAATATGGCCACATGAAGGGCTGTTTCCACTCCATTGATGTGGGTGATGCCCATCCCATTTGGTCAAACATTACTGTAAATCAAAGGTGGAAGAACATCAGATGAGGACGGAACTCAAGCAGTTACTAGACGCGAATTTACTAGTTGCTTCACAAAGCCCTTGGTCTTCTCCCCTTTTTCTCATCAAAAAGAAGAATAAAGTCATTAGATAGTCATGGACTACCAAAAAAATAACCTTACGAAAAAGATAGCTATCCTATCACCTGCATTGATGACGCCCTGGCCCAGCTCATTGACTCTAACTTTTTCTCTGCCATGGACTTGGCCAGTGGCTATTGGCAAATGGACCTTTCTTGGAAGACTGGGAGAAATGTGCTCTTATTTGCAGTGAGGGTCTCTTTCATTCCACTTAATTATCTCAGTGGTTGTGCAACGCACCTGCAACTTTCCAACGTGCTATGAGCCATATTATACAGGACCTAAAGTTAAGTTGCATCATTGTTTATCTTTATAACATCACGATGTTCTCAAAAACCTTTTTCTAAACATCATGATCACTTGAAGGAGGTGTTTCAATGGTTACATAAGTCAAGTATTAAGTTGAAACCCTAAAGTGTACTTTCTTCCAAAAGAAACTGGATTTCCTTGGCCAAACATTTCTCAATAGGGAATACAACCCATACAAGATAAGATGAAGCGATTTCAAAAATACCTACCCCTAAAAATTTAAAGGATATTATGGGATCCAACAACGGATGCCACAAATTCTTTTTTTAAAGTGAGAAATTTACTTTATAAATAAAAGTAATAAATAATGTTTTTGTTGAAGTTTTTTTATGTTTTTTATTGTTAAAGCCAGGCCAAAATCAAAAAAGGTCATTTTCTCAATACAAGTATTTCCTATTTAAACTAGTTCAAATTTCGAGACTATGGGTATTTGAGGCAAAAGTATATAAAACTGAGTCATACAAATTAGTAAGTATATGCTTTTTGGCCTATCAGATTGAAGATACATACTTTGAGGCAAAACTGACCCATGTGGTAACGATTTGATGAATTGTATCCAATCACTAGCGAGTAATATCTTCTCACCTCAGAGACGATCAAACCCATGTGGTAACAAACACCCCAAATTTGTCTGAGAAGTCAGAGTAATCCTATTATTAGTTATTACCTTTTTAAGCTATTTATTGTTATAAACCATATTTTTCTGATAGTTAGGATTCCACTGAGAATCCACCAAGGTCTTTTTGCTGTGGGTACTCATATTGTTGATATCCACAATATTATTTGAAAATTGAGCAGGTGATGGGCCAATCATGGTAGCATAATTGGGGGCACTTGTACCTCCAACATTCTTTTT
>JAKSZP010019184.1:0-30327 GCA_022478985.1 Massospora cicadina
GGTCTACCCTGAGTCTTTATTGCACCTATTATTATTATGAGCAATAACAATTTGGTGTCAAATCTCAATTTAGATCATGAACTCCTTAAATGCCTGGCAAAATTACCGCTATGATTTTGGGATGGAGAAAAACATTTCTTGCCCTTGAGCAACATCAACTTGAGATTTGGGATGCGACTACCAAGCTTAAAAGTGAAATTTAAAAGTTAACCCCACTTGTCATCACAAAATTGGCTCTTTGTGCCACCCAAGATCGGGTAGACTCAATAATTGAAGAAATTAATGACATACAAAATCAAGTGGACGCCCTCCACCTTTTTGAATCTTCCATAGATATCAGTTCTTCTTTAGGTCAAAACATCCCCACGGTTTCAATTCATGTGGTTTGGCTGTTTACCTCCTAGTGGCATGTTCAACCTTGCATCACAAAATTACGTCTAGGAGAAGGGACATCTCCTCTTTCCTATTTTGTTATGAAAGTGCTATGGAGGTGGTCACTGATACTCAATGGCTAAATACCTAACCAACTGTCATAGTTGGGTAGCTCAATATATTATTGTATCTCATCTAATGCATCGCCAGATTTGGGATGACGAAATGATTGCCTTGCTTCTTAAAATTTAAGAGCTACTTAACTTTATCCAATCAAAAGCAAACTTTTATGAGCTTAAGCATTAATTGGGGAGAAACCATCATTGATTTTTCTCACCACTTTTATCTTGTAGCTCTACCATTAACTTGCTGGAAAACGCCTTGATTTATATAATGCTGTTATAGTTTATAAGTTTTCTGATCATTCTCAGCTAATAATCCCTATAAATGTACTAACTGCACAGGTTGTTGTTGTGCAATTCTTCATGTTGTTTAATAGTGAAATATTATTTAATAGTATGGAGACTATTATCTGTAGTTGAAGTAAAGTACTAGATTTTGGCTCAACGCTTGACCAGTATTTCCTCCTAAAATACTTAGTATGTCCTGAAAAGGATTTGTTCCCTAGTACCACCAAACTCGATACATGCTCAGATCCCTGTTTATGGTTTCTCTCTGTTGACGCACAGTTGGCAGCAATCCCCAATTTAGCTTCTTCTCTGGATCCCCGCTCAGATCCTTACTCTTTATCCTAAAGAGTCTCCCAATTAGAGCACACAGCAATAATTTCCCTGAGAAAAAATAGAACTTGCAATGGGTTATGCTAACGTATACTAAGATAATACTCTGGTAAAGTGTCTTTTCTTTATTAGTGAATACTTAGGGGAATTTATATTGGGAATTTGGCGCCTGACCCTCGTTGGCACCTCCTCAATAAAACGGCAGATGTTGCCATTGAATTACCCATCCTTGTCTCAACATTGATGGTCTTCTCCATCCTGGATAGGATTTCGTCATTGGACATCCTTAAGACCTAAAATGGAAAGAGTCAGAAAACGTGTCCCTAACATTTTCCTCTTGATCCCAAAAAACTAACCATATTTTGCAAGCGGCATGCTTAGGTAATGAAACTTGTTACTCAATAAGGCAGGTCGCAACCAACTGATTAATTTGCTAGATGAAGGTGGCATCACTCACCTCACAACTTGATCCTTAAATAACTAATCAGTTGGTGCTTAAACCCAACCAAACCCAATTGGTACACCCGATAGTTAATAATTGATCAACTATCAGATGCCCCTTTTTTGGCTACTCTGCCCAATGGGATTTTAAGCCTTCATCCAGATCAATCCCTGATGGATCCAACACAGGCAAATAACCTAAAATTCCCTGAAAATTGTTAACCCTAATCAGGGTCAACCAATATCCAATTCCTTTTGCTTTAGGATACCATCCCCTAGTGATACCTGGTAATCTAGTCAACTGGGAATATGGGCAAAATCCCAGCACATCCCCCCTCTTGCCTAGATTCCTGGCAAGAAAAAAATTGGGCCAGAAGAACACTGCTTCAGACACTCAGTTGAATACTTCATTGGTTCAAGCGGAGTATGATCAGTCAGTACTCAACGCTACTTGGGACAACCTTTGGAATGCGGCTCTCTTCCTCTTCCTCCTCACTACTGCCTACTCAGAGCGTTGTTTTCATGACCTTCTGCCATGCTGGGCTTATCAATTTAATAATGACAATATTAATCCTAGGATCCAGTTTTCCCCATCAGGGCATATGACCCACTGTCATATTCAGGATCCTTGGCCTGGCGTCCTCAATTTCCTGATTTTTTCCTCATCCTCAACAGAAGATTCTTACCAACGATGTTTGTTTTATGGCCCAATTGACAATGCTCATTTATGTTCACTCTTGTTTTTTTCTCATAATAACCACTTGGTTCATATCATTCTTAGTTCTTCTCTGGAAAGTAGATCTAAAAAGATGAGATTAATTTTTCCAAAATTAGAGCTTAATTCATTTCAGAGTTCAAATTTCAACTATTATATAAGTCTGACATCCCCCTCTCATCCAGCTCATATGTTGAATTCTGTGTCTCATTGTCAGCAGTATAGTAGCTTGTCTTATCCAGACCTCTGTCTCTTCCAGAAGATGAATTGGGATGCTCGATGGAACATCTTATATGGTCCTTCCAGGACTTATACTCTCAGTCAAGTACCCATAGCCAGTCTTTCCATGGAATTACCAGAAATGGTAACCAACCCTGACGAAACCAGGTTAGCAATTGTGTCAAATAACTCATGTTTAATCCTTCCTCTGTCATCAACTCCTGAGTTAGATTTCAAGACTCTACTGGACTTGGCTCCATTTGCAGATAATCCTACCATCATTGTTAAACCTCCTGAAGCAATGCCTTCTGCTCTCGATCATTCATTCCTTGCAGGATTAGACTTGCTTCTAGAGTTCCTCTTCCAACTCAATCAATATTACAAGCTATTTGTCCTGGCCACTAAACTAGCCATTGGAAACAGCGTACATTTCAAACTCCCATATGAAGAATTAAATGCCCAAGTCACTGAGGCTTTGTTCATAGCTCTGAGCTCTTGTAATCTTGAGAACATCCTAGATTGAGATTTTGCAGCCTATGCTCTTTGCTTTACCAGCCAATATCTTTGAAGTTGGGCCATGAAGCTTTCAGCCTCTCCTGGCTTCCATTGCTGACTTTGCTTCAGCTACCAAAGAAGCTTGTAGTTGTTTCTTGCAGGATGCCATTCACTCCTTGCATGACTATATTTTTCTGGAACGTCCTATTGGTATCTTCCACTGTTGTCTTTAATAGGGGGCATGATTTGGAAACCCCTGCCTAGTATCCCTTGCTCATTGCTGGCCCATATGTCCAGTGTCCTTGATGAAACTCATCAGCAAGCACTCAAGGCCAATCTTCTGGCTCAAGTACCATATCAAGGTTACTTGGGGTTAAGCCAACTGCCTCTTCTTGTACTGTTGCTTCCCTCCCCACTCTGGGGTATTGCGTTTGGCGTCTTCCAACATTTCAATTTCTATTCCCCTAGTCGCTTTCTTGCAGGGATCTGCATCCACTCATAAACTTGGTTTCAGTAAGTCTAGCCCAATCTCACATAGACTTTGACAGGTCATTTACTCCTACTTTGATCCATCCTCCCTCCCCCCAAGAGGCAACATAGGTGGAATCATCCCCAAATTGAGGATAACCAATAAAAAATATAAATTCTAAAAATATATTGTTTTTATATGCGTTTTTTAATATTCTTTTTTCCATATTTTATCAATCTTTTATTCTTTTTCTTCTTTTTCCATGCAACTTGACCTTTTTTTATTCAGCGGTCCATCTTTCTATTTTATTACTCCAAACTGAATACTAGGTATACTTAAACCTACCAGTTTTCTATGGTTCAGAGATCTTACTTTTTTAAACTAAACCATTTAGTTTGGTTTAGTGGTTCTTTTTTTGGACTTAACCAAATTTTTAGGACATAACCAACTTAATGGTTCAGCAGTCCTCCAGGAACACTTTTTTAATTATTTTTTTCATTTATCCGTTGCTTTAAATATTTAGCATGGAATTGATTTACTATTCTTCCATCCAAGAGGTTCTTGATAGAGTAGGCATCCATTACCATCTTAGCAATAATCTCAAATGGATCTGACTACAATGCATCCAACTTATTTCTTCTCCTAAAACCATGCATATTGCAATAGGCAACTCTTTTACCTATTTTATTATGCTAAAGCCAGTTAGTTCTAATTGTCCATCAATTTTGTTTGAATCCTTTTCTTCAAAGTCATATCAAATGCTTGCAATTACATTTCAATCAGGATATTCGTCAATCATTTCATATACTGCTTGTGCACTCATCCCCAATATTGGTTCCACCACCAAATATAAAATTGGTGGCAACGCAACCTTCCTTCCATATAGCAACTCAATTGGCATTTTCCCATCGTTGTATGATGACTGATATTATAGGTGAACATCATTGAACTCAGGTATGTCCCCCATGTGGAAGTCCTTTTTGCGACCAGCTTCCTCAGCATCATGGCCAGCATCCCGTTAACTCGCTCTACCAGTTTGTTTGTCTCCAGCTGGTAGGGTAAAGACATGACTCCATGGATCCCCATTGTTTCATGTAACTGTGGGATCACATGAAACGTGAAATTTGTCCCATTGTTGCTCAGCAGGACTTTCAGGAATCCATGTCGTTATACTACTTGATCTAGGATAAACTTCACAGTACTGGTAACATCTTCTTTCACCAGGGACTTTGTCTTGACCCATCTCATCAGATGATTGATTGCAGCTATTATGCACTTGAAAACCTCTGTGCTCATTGTCATCTGGTCCCATCATGTCGATGGACACCATATTCCAAGCAAATCTAGGGCGGACCAGTCAGTATCCAGTCATATTTTTATGTGGCTTGTGCAATTGGCACTCCACACAGCAAGCCAGATAGTCTGCAACATCGTAGTTGATGGACTCCCAGTAGTAGTACTGGCGAATATGGCTGGTCATTTATCTCAGGCCTTCGTGCCCAACAACCTTATGAGTGGTTTGAACAATGGCCACTTGTTCTGACAGCTTTAGGAATAGTAATTGCTTCCCATTGATCATCTTGAAACTTGTCCATCCATTAACTTGGTGTTTTCCATCACTTTTCAAAGCGCACCTTGGATTTCTCATGGCTCATTCCCAATTTCTCCATCGACCATTCTCTGTAATAGCTCATCTACCTGCTGGTATACCATCTGGACCATTGGTAACCACAATAAGCCATCCACATTCTGTTGAGAAGCCCCACCAAAAAGACTATCTCATAATCATAAAGCCCGTAACTTTAGTGCCCATTGGGCCAGTCATACTTCTGATTCTCATAAATTGTGCAGCCAACGCAATTAGGAGTGGTCCATAACCACTTTGAAGTGCATACCATGGATGTACACCCAAAGTTTTTTACAGGCGTAAATGACTGCAAGGAATTTACGCTCAGTTATGGTATAATTCCTCTCTGCAGCTGAGAGTGTTCAGCTCACATATTCCATCAGACGTTTGTCCCCAAGTTCATCTACTTGGCTCAATACGGCACTGATCACCATCAACGAAGAATCAGCTTGAATTATAAATTCTCAATCGAAATTTGAAGATTTCAAAATTAAAGAATCTATCAAGTACTGGCGTAACTCATAAAAGGATTTCTGGGCTTCTTCATTTCAAATAAATCCTTTCTTTTGATCCTTCAACAGATGGAATAGAGCTTGCAATTCTTGCAAAATCCTGAATAAATCTTCTATAGTATCTGACCATTACAAGGAACACTTGGATATCTTGGACACTCTTCAGTACAGCCAATCACTCTCTGGATTTGATCTTCTGGGCTTGCAGCTGCAGTGCACTAGAGTTAATAACAAATCACAGATGTTTAAACTATTTTTTGAAGAAGTGACACTTCCTCAGCTTAATCTTCAGCTTGGCCATGAATAGTCTCTTAGACAATATCTCCAAGTGGTGCAAATGGTCAGTTAATGTCCTACTGAACACTATTATATTGTACAAGTACACCAGGATGCATGACAACTTTAAGTCATTAGGTATTGAATCCATGGCCATATGGAACGTTGCAGGCGCATTGCACAGACCCTGAGGCATTCTCGTTGGTTGATATAGCCCCTGCATGGTAGTAAATAATAGTGCATTTTTCTTGGTCTTCTCTTGTCATATTGATTTGCCATTATCCCAATATTAGATCTATCATGAAGAAATACTTCGCTTCTCCCAAGTGATCTGATGCATTATCAATACTTGGTAGTGGGTAAAAATCCTTCTTTGTAAAATTGTTCATTTTCCAATAATTGATGACCACCTGATTAAAGCCATCCTTCTCCTTCACAATAAGAATTGGACTCGCCCTGGGACTTGATGATAGAACTAGAAGCCCATGCTTCACTAGTTTGCTGATTTCTTCCTCCACTCCTGCTTCAGCCGCCTTTGACTGTCAAATCAGTCTCATCTTGAATGGTAAATTTTCCCAAGTATAGACCTTGTGGATCACATCACTCATGCATCCCAAATAGTGATCATCCTGGGAGAATACTTCCCAATACTTGCCGAATAATTTGAGCACCTCCTCTTGCTGTCTTTCTGTCAGATCAGCGAGTTGCTCTCAATCTGCCAATAGATTGATACTCTCAGTTACCCCATACAGTAATCCCATTTCATTGAGGGTCCCAAAATTGTGAATTTCCTAAGTTCAGCTTTCAGGATTAGGTGAACAAATGTGACAATCTGATTCTTCTCAATCTTCATTGGAATTTGCTTAAATTCTCTAAAAGAACTTGAATTTCTCCATGGCTCAGCACAAATCATTCCAGGAGCCACCCAAGGCTCTACTCTGGACTTCTTCCAAGGGCTTCTGACCTCCCCATACAGCAGCTCCAGTCTCTAAAGTCAACACCATGTTGAATATTATTTGTGATCCTGGCGGTATGGTTCTTGCATACTTGGTCCTCAATGGAATTCCCCAATTTTCTAGGATTTCTGTTGGCATCATTTGTCAATTCCAGCCAGCTAGTTGGTATCAAATTGTGACAATGCCATCGTTGTATATTAAGTTGATGAAGTTATTTCTCCTACTCAGTGGAGCTTCCCAATCCTTCTGATAGACAAACGGTAACATCTGACCCAATATAGTCAACATGTTATCCTCAAAGTTACATTTAACTCCATACTTTAATAGAAATTCCATTCCAATTATAATGTCATAGTTTTAGTTGGCTGAAACTACTGCTGGTACAGATACCACCAAGAATCTGAATCAAAGTGGTAGTGCACTATACACTCACATGAGATAGTGGTATTTGGACCAGCTGTCCTGTGCTCTTTCTTTTGTTCCAAATCTGGTGAGATCTTCATCCTCTTCATCAACTTGATCAAGATAATATTAATGGGCGCTCCACTGTTAACAATCGCCCTCACCCAACTTGATTTACTAGTATATCTATATACATACACTCAAAGTTTTGTAAGATAGTATTTACGGAGTGTATAATGGCATTAATGCTGAATTGAAGGTGTAAATTATTTGCGCTGATAGACGGGTAATGATTCTTTGATCACACTGAGGGGGATTGACAGGTTTGACTCATCTAATTGAACTTTGGTCAATTCTTCAGTATTATCTGCCAGCTCAAATCTTGTCCGCCAGTTGTCTGCATACGACTAAACATCTTCTTTAATTATCTCAGGGCTAATCCCCTTTGCCCCAGATCTTGTTACCACGTTTACGTCCAGATTGACTACTTGATACAGCTGATCCTTCACATCTTCATCCAAAAACAGATCACTGATGTCAATTTCATCATGCATAATATCAGAAGGAACAGGCTTTTCTGAAGCTCTAGACTGTTCCCCATCTAGGCTGTGAGCCCATTTCCTGACTCCTTTGCAGGTAAAGACTCTTTCACTTGGACCATGTTAATTTGATCTTTGGGTTTCTTGCAGTGCACAAAAAATGGCCTTTTCCTCCGCACTGGTAACAGACTTTCACCTTCTTATTGATATATTTAAAGTTTTCAGGCTTATTTCTGGAATGGTTTAGTCATTCATTTTCTTAGCGCCCTCATTCCCCTTCATGGGATTCAAATTTTGTACTGGACTGATTTGAAACTTCTGTTGGGGCATCAAAGGTAGCTCCCAAGATTTTCAAATTGTCTACTATCTGAGAGGTGATAATTTCCATTGTGAGCACAGAAGACATTATTCAATGTAAATTGCAGTAGGGCTGAAGGGCCACTTGCAGTGTGATCAAAACGTCAAAATTATCAAGCACTTTCGCTCAAACCAAGTTTTGCAATTACTGGTAGAAATGATCAGTGAAGCTTGATAAGGGTTCATCCTTATGGAATTTGCCCATAAACACTTGTTTGAGCTTCAAAATGCATATCAAGCTTCTGAATTTTTTTTGTAATGGCCACTTTGGCCTCTGAATATGACTTGCTGTCCCCCTATAGATGGGGCAACACTATGTTATGACAATTGTTGTCTGGGCAATTCATCACTGTTAATGCCTTTTGACAATTGCTGTATCCATACATTGCCATATTGAACAATCAGAAAAATGCAGAGGCGTTATCTTGATGGAGAGTTGGCAATTTTTGTGTCACATTGTTTTCTCTGAGATTTCTCTAGCCACCTCTCTTTGTTTCAGCTACTCAGCTCACTTGTGGAGTAATTTCAGGCGTCAAAAAATAGCTGTTAAAGCGGGTGACATGTTTCTTGGGGTAGTCATCTTTCCAACTGGCATCTAGGGAGTTCTTTCTTCGTCATCAGTCATTGAATATGGCTCACATTCACATTTGTGAGTCTTCAACTCCTCAACCTGTTTAATCAGCTGATCTATATCTGCAATGAATGCTCTTAAATGAATGCTATCCGCTTTACACTCCGTTTTTAGAAATAAAACATCTCAAACTAAGTCCCCATCTTTTTTCTTCATTGATGTTACTTTTCCAAGTATCTCATTTCCTAAAACTTATGACATTATCAACCCCTTCTCAATCTTGGTGACTCTCTCCTCCAAGGCAGAAAATTCTTGTTGATTTGCTGAGTTCAGGGAGTTCTAGTTAACATTTGCCAACTCCATCCATAATTTCTTATCTCATCTTTATATGACATCACGTTCTAATATCTTCTACTTAACTACAACCCTCTAGTGAGCACCAATTGTTAAAACTTATAAAATTTTTGAATATTCACAGCTAATAACCACTATAAATATATTAACTGCACAGGTTGTTGTTGTGCAATTCTCCATGTTGCTTGATAGTATAATCTTTTTATTTGATAATAGTATGTAGACTATCATCTGTAGTTGAAGTAAAGTATTAGATTTTGGCCCAACGCTTGACCAGTATTTCCTCTCAAAATACTTAGGATGTCCTGAAGATAGATTTTGTTCCCTAGTACCATGTAACTTGACCCATGCTCAGATCCATGTTTACAGTTTCTCACTGTTGACATACAGTTGGTAGCAATCCCCAATTCAGCTTCTTCTCTGGATCCCCGCTCAGATCCTTACTCTTTATCCTAAAGTGTCTCCAAATCAGAGCACACAGCAATAATTTCCCTGAGAAAAAATAGAACTTGCAATGGGTTATGATAACGTATACTAAGATAATACTCTGGTAAAGTGTCTTTTCTTTATTAGTGAATACTTAGGGGAATTTATTTTGGGAATTTGGCGCCTAACCCTTGGTTGGCACCTCCTCAATGAAACAGCAGCTGTTGCCATTGAATTACCCATCTTTGTCTCAACATTGATGGTCTTCTCCATTCTTGCTAGTATTCTGTCATTGGGCATCCTTGAGACCTAAAATGGAAAAGAGTCAGAAAACGTGTCCCTAACATTTTCTATCAATCCCAGAAAACCAACCATATTTGGCAAGTGACCTGCTTAGGTAATGGGATTTGTTACCCATTAAGGCAGGTCGTGAACCAAATGATTTGTTTTTAGTTGCAGGTGGCATCACTTACCTCGCAACTTGATTCTTAAACCCCAATAAGTTAGTGATGAAACTTGACTAATCCCAATTTGTACACCTGATAGTTAACCATCAATCAAATATCAGATGCCCCTATTTTGTTGGCAAATCTGCCCAACAAGATCTTAACCATTAATCCAGATTAATCCCTGACAGATCTGGCCCAGGAAAATAACTTATATTCCCCTGAACATTGTCACCCTGAATTAGGGTCAACTGATATCCAATTCACTTCGCTTTAGGGAATTATCCCCTAGTGATTCCTGGTAATTTAGTCAGCTGGGAATATTGTTAAAAACTCAACAGATGCTATCACCGCCTCATTTTTGGCATTTAAATATATCAGATATACTACTCTATCTCAAAGCGTAAAGTCTAACTGGATATTACTCCTCCATATCAAAGAAGTTAAATTTGGAGATTCTGAATGACATAAATGACCCACTTAGCCCCCCTCATTTTAATAATAATTCATCTCAGTCCCAAGTGCTAGCGGTTACACCCCCCAAGTCATCTAGACCCAGAATATTCTTCACTTTTTGCAAAAGCACCAAGCATACTGTAGACTCTTGTTGCATCTTCCAACGTAGGTCTGCAAAAGATTGGTCAGTATAGGTCAAAAGGTTCCCTATGCTGACGACAATCAAGTGCCTCAGACAATGTACTGGCTCTAGTTCTATGCCCAGCACCTCAAGATGCTATGGGTTGGTGGCGCCTGCAGAAGTCAATCTACCCTCTTCTGTCCAAGGAAATAAAGATTTTCTGCTTTCTTATTTTTATATTGGGCAGCTACCCAAGCACATTTTGAAAAGACAGTTTCTCTATGGAATGTCAAGAGCTGGCAGATAAAATCTTCAGATGCATTGACTAGCCCTAAGCCTGGCCATGGCAAAAAACCTCCGCTTGCTTCGCTAAAACTTCCCAAGGAAAGTTTACTAGCCATTGATTCTTAGTTTGGCTCTGGGGTTTGAGTAAAGGTAGTCATACATAAGGTTAAAGTACTGGCTATAATTGCACTGGCCAGCCATATAACTTTATATCCACCCAACTTATCCAGAAAATAAAAATGGCTTCAGACTAGATTCATGAGCCAAATATGGGACAGCAAGTATATGACGACTAAAAATGGCATATCTTGCCTTGCCTCTCTGATTTATTAATCTTATAAGTACTGCTCCCACTATTTCATAATAAAAGTTACTAAGTTGCTTATTGGGGTCCAACTGATGCAGGAGTTTAACTGCATCAACTGCAAAAAAATACTGTTCCTACTAGGGTATCAGATTCTGCTAATATTTGAACTTTCAGCCAAAAGTATAGGATCCCCAAAAAGATGATCTGCCTTCTCACATAACCGTCCTTTAATTGTAAAAACGAATAACAAGTCTTATGGAGGAAAAACTAAGGTACTACCTAAGGGTGTGGACTCCAAAGATGAGATTTCTTTATATGCCCTCATCCTTCAAAATTTACCTTTTGGCTCAAAAGTTATTGTGGATATGGGGATCATAATCTACATTCCTCTTAATCAAGTTTTGGAGTTAAGTGGGCACCTAAACCCTTCAATAAGAGAAGCGTTGACCTACCTAGGGATTTTAAGATCCTGCAAATATGACTTCTATCTCTATCTTATTAGGAATTTAATGAATCAAACCATCCAAGTCCTTTGGCATGCCCCTATTGTTTACATAAACTATGTTATTAAAAATATGGCTGACTTAAGTTGTTTTGGCTTTCTATAAGATTTAGGATTTGATTCTCTACTCACTATAGCTCTGGTCAAAAATAGAATTGGGGATGATCTCACCCCTAACAAATGCCTAATGTCAAAGACCTCCTCAAGGAGTATAGCAATATTTTCTTGGGGTCAAGTGATTATGGAAAAATGTTAGGGGTAATTTACCAGATTGAGACTAAGAATCGCCCTCCATTTAAATCTCAGTCATACAGGAAATCTAAAGTTGAGGAAGCTCAAGTGGACTTAGAGTTACAGAAACTGTTGGAGGCCAGATTACTTGGGCCTTATAAAAGCCTGTGGGCTCGCATGCTCCTACAAATTCAGAAGAAGGATGGTGGCCACCATCTCATCATGGATTATTACTGCCTCAATTTAATCACAAGAAAAAATATCTGTTCATTGCCATGTATAGATGATTCATTACGTTTAATTTCAGGTTTCCACTATTTTTGGCTATGGATCTAACCAGTGGGTACTGGCAAGTTGATTTGTTGCTGGAGGACCATGAAAAATGCGCCCTCATTTCAAGTGAGGGACTATTTGAGCCCACTCAAATGCCGCAGGGGTTATGTAACACCCCTGTTACCTTCCAACGCGCCATGGACGGACTTTTAAGTGATGTGAAACGTTCTTGTATGCTAGTTTATCTTGACAATATTACCATTTTTTGAGAAATTTTTACTGAGCACATTGATCATCTAAGGCAAGTTTTACAGCGGTTATTCCAAGTCTCATTAAAACTAAAGCAATTAAAATGCTCCTTCTTTCAGAGCGAAATGGATTTTTTGGGCCATACGGGACGAAAATCTGGAATATTCTCAATGGAGATAAGGTCCTGGACATTTCTAAAGGGTCTCTTCTAAATCCCTATGAGACATACAGGGTCTTTTGAGGATGTTGGGATATTATTGCCAGCTTATTTCCCATTTTGATGATACCTCCAAGCCTTTAGTATAACTATTAAAGAAGGGTATACCCTTTCAATGGAAAGAAAAGTAACAGCAGGACTTTGACCTACTTTGCACAGCTCTCTTTCATTCATCAGTACTCATACATACCAACTTCAATAAACATTTTCTACTTTTTACTGATGCTAGTAATATAGCTATGGGAGCTATATTTTTTCAGCATGATCAAAACTTAGTGGACTATCCCATCGCCTACTATAGCAAGACTTTAATCAGAGCCAAACGCAACTATAGCGTTATGGAATGCAAATTTTTGGCAGTTCTACTAACTATCAAGCATTTTTGCCCCTAAGAATATGGATATCATTTTACATTAATTCCAATCATGCTTCCTTACAATTGCTACACAAATGAAGGATCCTGATGGTAGGTTAGCCCAAGGGGCTAAAACTTCAAAATTACGATTTTTCCACTATTCATGACCAGGGTCCATCCATCAAAATAAGGATGGCTTATCCAGGCTCCCCATATCAACTCTAATTGACCCTTAGGAGGATCTATGATATCCCTCTTACCCAATTGCATTTATGTAAAGATGAATCCCCAACCCTTCAAAAAGAATCAACAAAAAATTGGTAACCTCCAAGTTAAAAACAATAAACTTTAAAACCTCATATATCAAAAATAGTTGCCCTATATATGAGTCTCAACTCAGACCAGCATCATTTTATAGGGACATCGGTAAGTTGGCCATGGAAAATTCAGAAAATCTACCCGTGGTTCAACACTCAATCCTACTGGTAATGAATGCTTGTTTCCGTCAAAATGTATTAGAGTCCTGCCTGGTATTAAAAGTTAATTTGGAACTAATCCCTGATGACAACATCCAGTGGTTCCACCCTGTGAACCCTACCATACTTATTAGTATTGATGTTGTGGGACCTCTCCTTCAAGCCTCTGATGGTCATCAATTCCTCATCTTATCCATGGATCATTTAACTAAGTGAATTGAAGCAATATCGCTACCATTTGCTTCATTATAAGCTAACACCACATTTTTATATAATTGGGTTATCACCCAGCATGGGTGCTTAACATAATTTTTTCCTATAACATGTAAAACTTCTTATTGTCGCTGGTAAAAATTTAGCCAAGCTGATAGGATCCACTTAGGTATATCCCCCTTACCATCCTTCAACCAATGGGGTGGTAGAGTGGGTAAACGATACTCTAACTGCAATCCTACGGAAAATATCATGACTGATCACCTTCATTGGCCCCAATACTTGCTTAGTGCAATTCTGTCCTATAGAATCAGCTATCATTACATAACTAAAATGTCGCCCTTCCAAGCGTTGTACAGAAGAAACCCCAGTTTTCTTCTAAAGTGCAGGACATGCTTGACCAAGCCTTCCTTGAAGCTCCTAAAGTCACTATGCGAAGTATTGCCAATAGAAATTGTCCAACTTCTGGCCCTGGTTTCTAAGAGAACTTATCTACTACCACTAGTATAGAAAAATTCAGTTTATGACAAACATGAACCTCTGCACACCTCCAACTGGGGAATCTAGTCCTTTTCTACCATAATTAGCCTGAGGTCGTGATATGACTAAATAAACCAACTGGTCAGGTCTCTAGAAAGCTATTTATAAGTGAGTAATGAACACTCAATTGTAGAGGTCATTCAAGGCACCGTGTTAAATCATGTACATGGTTAATTTCTCTGGCTGTTTCCCCCTTTCACCAAAAATCTATAGGAGGGCGTTGCCAGGATTTCTGCCTGAATCAAAGATTCTCATGAATCAGATGATGGGAATCATACTAAGACACTAAATACAGCTAGATTCATTATCAGGGATAATCCTCAACTAGTTTCAAGCCCTTTCAATATTAGAAACAATTCCCAACTAATGCGGTCAAATATTATTTTCCTGAAACCCCATAATACTCAGTTCAAACCCATTTTATGTGGTTATTGAATCCCACTTGATATAAATGAACAACCTGCTACAGAATCCTTAATTGGTAATGAGAATAGATCTTGGATTGGTATGCATGGAAGATTGACCAAGAAAAATCCCTGGTCTGATATATAACAATGTTTCTAAGCAATAAATTTTACTCTCTTTTCACTAATTTAGGTTTAATTTGACTCCAATTATTTATTGAATAAATATTAGTTAGGACTTACCACTCTTGGAAATTATCTTGAGTGAAGACTTTCTGGTCAAGGAAAGTAAATATTTTTAATCAATCATCCAGGAACTTTGGGTTTCCTGGCTTCAAAAATAAAGGGACAGGTGACATAAACCCCTTAGTTTCAGCAATGTGTAAGGCTCAATGATGTTTGCAAAAGATTGTCACAAACTAGTGGTGAAACCCTACCATTCTCAGGAACGCCTGGACATCTCACATGCACAGTTCTAACACATCCTGGCAGTATCTTTAACTGTTCCCTATTTGAGGCTTGATTCCTCTTGGTTCGCTAAGTGGCCAAGGAAATCACTGTATTTTCAAAACAATAGCTTGCTTTTCTTCAAAATTGAGGTTTTCCTCTCTAAAGAGGAAATAAACTATTTATCAAGTGTTCCAGGTGATTCTTAAATGCCTTACTGGGTACTGTAATGTCGTTTAATTAAAATGAGCACACTTGGCCTCTTTAGATCTCCAAAATATGATTAGTTACTCTCTGGAACGTAGCTGGGGCGCTACACATGCCCTGCAGCTTACAAGTTGGTTTAATATCTCTCCAACTAGTTATCAGAGCACAAATTCACCTTGTCTTCTGGTGACCGCTCATCAATTAGTGTCTGAATTCTAGGTCCATAGCTGAGAAGTAGCACGGTCCTCCAAGTTGTATCACTGCTTTGCTGATGCATGAAGTGGGTACAAATAAGTCTTAGTCAAGACATTGCACCCTCTATAATCCGTAAATATTTGGTTAGTCTCACTCTTTTTAAAAACTAGTAGGAAGGATGATGACAAGGACTCTTGGAGAAGCGTACCTGACTTACATCAATAAGTTGTTGTATAACTTTAAATTGGATTTTTCTTTACTCTTGCATTAGTAATGCTTTAGTTGTAAAGGTATGGCATTCCCAGTGTCAAATCTGTGAATTCTTCTCTTAAAAAGCCTTAATTGTTGGGTCCATTGTAGAAAATTCTGAATACAATCCAAAAGTTTTCTGAGTCCTTGTTATTTTCATATAGTTGGCTATTGTATCTTAATATATTCAATGCTTATGATAACATGAACTGATAGAACATCAGCATAGCGGTACATCTTTGCTTTATCTATGGTTTGACAAACTTGATCTATACATAGTGCTTGACAATTTCCCCAAAAAAGGACTTTGACCTCTCCTTTTATGTTTAAATTGTACAATCAAGGAAACTCATGGGGCTTCTGGTTTATAATTCATTTGGAGCATCAAATCTCAAGCTTTATCTGTTTTGTATATTGATACTGATGTTAGCCAGCATAACCATCTGTTCTCTAGGAAGTAGGTCCACCTCTTCACTAGCTAACAAGATCAAGCCAGACTCTTCTTCTAATGTCATTGTTAAATTCTTGTTTTCTTAATCTTCACGGGTATAAATTATTTGGGTAAATAGAATGTCATTTTTAACTAGGCACTGCCGCTTCTTCAAACTACTTCTTCTTATCGTTATAATAAACAAATGGAATCTGGTAGTATATTAGTATAACTGAACTAGGGTTAAAGTCATTATTTAACTTCAACTAGGAACTGCGTTCCTATGATGAAATAATTTTGGCCATTCTTGCTTCCCAAAGACGAAGATAGAACAATGGTCCAAATGAAAGGGTAAATTGGAATATGCTCCTAGTAATTTGGTTGATTATGCCCAGCAGTTCTGAACTTAGCCTGATAATCAATGTATGGTGTAAATTTTAATCTTTTCATCATCTTGGAGACATAACGTTAACTAAAGCATCAATATCCTTTCTGCTAACACCTTGACTTTGTTTATGGTATATTTCACTATTATAATAATCTTGGTAATAGTCATGCCAGCGGTAAAGCATGCACTGACTGTTAAACTAAATCTTCCTACCTCTTCATGAAGAAAGGTCTCTTTAAAAGCTTTAAGTGAATTGTGGCACTCAATTGAAATCTTCTTGATTGTAGTTTTCAGAAGATTCTTTCCATCGGATAAAATGTGAAAGATCTGAGTGGGCTTGGAATCTTATGCTAAGTGAGACTGCTCTGTGGGCTCAAGCTTTGCTTGGGTAAGTTCTGAGCTAGCCAGCACAACAACTCACTTAGGGCTTTAATGACAAAGTATCCTGATCCAATTTGCAAACCTGGTTCATCTTTATCAATTCCGTTAGTGTGGCGTGCTGCTCAATTGACTAAACCTGCGACCTCATCCTAAGTTCTTCCTTATCATCTTACTTTATCTTAAGAAAATTCCTCCTAAAGTCCTCTTCAAAAAAAGTTTTAAATTCTCAAAGAACAATTTTATGCTTCCTTTTAACTAATCATAAGACATCTATTTAGTCTAAACCTTAGGTCTTGAGCAATGTAGAAAGCTTTTTGGTCATAGCGACGCTGCTAATAGCTCTGATGCCTTAACTCCATATTATATGTAACTTTGATGTTAATTAAGGACTCATGATGATCTTAGGGGATTAAGTGAATTTCATGGCCAAGGTCATATGTATCAGGATTTAAAAGTTTTATTTAGGAAAACTAAGAAAGACAAATTTTTATAATAACTATATTATTTGTCCTGATTTCTTAGGCTGTTAGTCCTTGAGATAACAGTTTGCACTAAAACTGACTCAGAATGATCTTTACCTTTTTGCAACTCTTTCTTCATGCTATAAACATCCTGTGCACTTCTAAACTCAGCAATAAGCATCACCATGCCTTTATTTTAATGTACTGGGGCCAAATTGTGTCTCCAAGAACCTCCTGTGATTCTCTGCTCATGAATTCCTGAACATGACGAAATTTTTGCTTGTCACTTGATCAGTTCATGCTATTCGTGTATAAACAAGAAATTATGGTAATAGTTCCCTCGCCAATATTAACTTAGTACTAAAGTATGGGTGGGAAATTGGGATCCTCTTCACATTCAATTTGTTGAGCAGTTCATTTAACCATTTCCAGTTTGTTCATACTTGTAGTGCGATATCCCAAAGTAGGTAATAGTCCAAGGGATGGAGACTCCTGAACAATATGATATCCACATCCAGTTTCAAGTGATCTAACTGGTCGTCATGACCTTACAGCTTGGTAAAAATTTGTGTTTAAGCTTTGTATGGTTTCATTATTCTCCCTCTCTAGGAAATCCATTTTCTTTTTTAACTAAGGCAAGGCTAGATCTCTAATCCCTTCTATTGATGGTGGTAGTCTGACTCTCCCTATCTCACTTTCCATTTGAGCTACTCTCTGTTTTAACTCATTGAAAAAAATTGTACATACTCTATAATCTCTCTTCTTAATGCTCCTCTCCATGGTACACTTCTATTTTATTGTGATAGAACTCTTTACAATCGCTTGGTGTTGCCCCCTGTAATGAGCCACAAATTATTGCTGAAATGGCCGCTTGCTTAGTGGGGGCTAATCAGAAAGGGTGAACAACTTGCAAAAAGTTAATTATTTGACAAATAGGGTACATAGCTAGGTAGTTTGAGCAGCTTGTTATCTGTTATATGAGACTTTTACTCACACTTCCAAGCAGTTCATGGCATGTTAAAGCCTTGAATTAGGCTTGATGATAGCTTTAAGAACACAAGAGATCCTTTCAACCTGAATGATATTGATAAGGCTAAGTCTGAATCTTTGAATTAAATCTTCTTTATTTTTGACGTAATTAGAACCAAATAGAAAGTATTAATAATGGAAGATTTTTTGAAAGAAGTTATTTTGATAAATATGGAAAGTATATAGTATATAAACTATTTTAGGGGTAAAAAGTAGGAATTGGTTTTAACAAGGTAAATTGTTCTCATAAGGAGATTTTATATATGTATCTCAGTTTTAGAGTCAGTGGAGCCAAATTTCATAGTTCTTTCTGATCTTGTTTTATTCTGCAAGCTATACTGTGGAGCTCTTTTGTTTGTATAAATATGTAGCAGCTGTTCTGTGCCCAAATGGTGGGATTCCTACCCAAATTGGATTTTTGGATGTGTTGGACAAAGGGAATCAATCTTGTTCGAACAAAATAGCCCAAACCTTTTATTTGTGATAATCCCTGATGAAAATCACATTCTTTTAACATTGGGGATCACCCCAACTTATGCAGTTGACTATTGCTCCCCTGAAGCATCCTAATCTTGGGGCTCTACCTGATCTATGCAGCAATTAATTCCAGTTCAACCAAGATGACCAGCCTGCTGCAGAATTCCCAATTGGTAACAAGTATAGATATTAGATAAGAATGCTGAAAATTTACCAATAAAAAATCCTTTTTCCCATATAATAATGGTTTTAAGCAATTACATATTAATCTCTTTTGCCATAAAAAAATGGCTTACTTCTAAAATCATTTAGGAAAAGCATTTATTTAGAATTTTCCACTAAAGACACGTAGCCTGAGTGAAGACTTTTCAGCTAAGAAAAGTGAATCTTATAATAAAAATATTTGGGGTGGGTCAACCTTGGGACAAATATACCACACCAAGAATTTTTCTAGCCAGTACAGAATTTGAACTCAAAACCTGTACTAAGGTGGAAGCAGTTTTACCTGCCCATCTAACCACCCTTTAAATCTTATAATAAGTACCCAAGAACTTTGGGTCTCCTGGCCTTAAAAAGTAATGGATAAGTGGTATCAGCCCAACATGGTCCTGACAAAACTGGTGCTCCCTACCAGGTTTACCCCAAGTTAATGGTGAAAATACAGAATAAATAAACAATGAATAATAAAAATTTGGCTTTAGAAAAATCCACAGATTGTGAAGCCACCCGCCTCAGTGATTGGGCAACCAATATGCATGTAATAGATATCAGCAACTTACAACATTCTATTTGTCCCATCATTGGAGGTGACCCTCCACGCTCTATCTGCAGAGCAACATCACTTGCACTTATCTGACTTCGCCAAAGCCCTACAGCTTCTCTTATCTTGGTTCTTTGACCCCAAAGGTCAAGCTAATTGAAGACAGGCTCTTGTGGTACTGGCCACTATGATGAATTTGGCCCAAAGTTCTTTTCTTGATGTAGATCTGGTTGTAGATGGACATACAGAACTCTATTTGTATCAATTTTTACATCCCACCTTGTATCATCTAGTACAAATAGCAGAGTTCCATCATCAGAAACTACTCCATTATTTACAGTTATCAGAAACAATACACTCACATATCCTCCAATTCTATTAATCTTTCCCAGTTCAGAAGTGGAAACTGAAATACTATATTGGTAATTGGCATCTTATCATTGAGATACAAGAAGTGTTAATCTATCTGGATCAAAGGATAATGTGAATTTTTCAAATGGTACTCACTAATCGTTTTAGTCTCTAGAGGTGATTATTTATAGTCAGGTAATAGAACGTACATTTGAGTTACAATATGATGTTGATAAGCTAAATGACCTCTGTGGACAAACATCTACGGTTGTTGAAAGAAATAATCTATAAAGTATGTGATGACCAGGATACTCTCCAGACACCAGGGCACAAAGAGTGCCTGGTGAATGTGGACCCCCTTTCCGTCATGATGGACATGATAGTGGATGGGGACCCCTTGGGCCAGCGGGATCTCCTGGTTTTAATGCTGACCCAGGAAACCCTGAAAACGCCTCCAGGCATTCTTCAGCAAGTTTAAAATCTTAATGTCCAATTAGGATGTGTCGCCCAAGGAGCCCAAATTATTTGGGATAAAGTTCCTCTCACCCCTGAAATTCACTAACCGCTCATCATGAAAGCCTCTGGAACTTGGCAACCCTACCTGCTGTGGTACATGAGTTAAATCAAAAGTGCTCGCCACTGAGCAACATCAACTTGAATTATGTGATGCAACTACCAAGCTAAAAAGCGAAATTTGGAAGTCAAATCAGCTCATTGCCATGAAATCGGCTCTTTGTGCCACCCAAGGTCAAGCAGAGCTAGTGATTGAAGATGTTTACAACCTACAAAGTCAAGTGGATGCGTTTTATCCTCAATAATATTCTCAAGATACCACCTCTTCATTAGGTGAAGTGTGTCCCCAGTGTCAGTTCACGTCATCCAGCCTCCAACCTTTAAGTGGTACGTTTAAACTCTTGTTCAAGGGAAAAGTACATCCCAGAGAGGGGAGCATCTCTTTCTTATATCCTCTGAAAGCGCAGTGGAAGAAGCCACTGACAACCATTGGCTCAAACACCTGATTAACTGTCTTAGTCACATGGCTCAAGACATTATGGTCTCTCATCTAATGCATTGCAGTACGTGGAATGAAGCCAGGTTATCCTTGCTTTGAGAATTTGGGAGCGACCTAACCTTATATAACCAAAAACAAACCTTTATGGGAACAAGCTTAATTGTTGAGAGATCATCAATGATTTTGTGCATTGTTTTTACATCAAGGCTCAAACGTTGGTTGCAGGGAATCGTCTTAAATTAGATGATGCTATTACCACCTTGTATTCAGCATTTAAGTATATGCCTAATATTCTACTCTATCTTAAAGCGGTGAAGTATAATTTGGCGTTCCTCCTCCATATCAAAGAAGCCATCCTGGAGATCCCTGGCGAACTACACAAACCCACTGGTCCAACTTGGTTTAAAAATTATAATCCTTAAGTCATAGAGACAGCAGTAATGTTTAGACTGACCTGCAATTTAGTGTGCAAAAGGGCCATAAAGTGTGTCACAATTCTGCCCAAATCAAAGATATATCTGAGTCAGATGACTGGAGTTTGAAACTGAGCCGTTAAAACAGCTAAAATCATTATCAAGGATTATTTAGATTAATTTTGAGCAATCTTGATACTGAGGACAGTCCCCAACTAATGCGGTCAAATTTTACTCACCTGAAATCCCCTAATATTGGGTTCAACCCAAATCTATGCAGTGATCAAATCCCAAGTGATATAAATGAACAACATGCTACAGAATTCCCAATTGGTAATGAGAATAGATCTTAGCTTATTATAAATGGAGATTAACCTAGGAAAAAAAATCCCATATAATGATATTTATAAGCAATAAACTTGACTCTCTTTGCCATTTAAGTTATATTGGCCTACTCTATTTATTCAGAGACAAACTAATAGTTTATATCTACAACTCCAGGAACGTTATCCTGAGAAAAGACTTTCTTGCAAAAGAAAGCAAAAATGTAAATCCAGAACCCAGGAACTTTAGGTTTCCTGTCCTTTAAATATAAAGAGACAATTGGTCTAAACCCCTTAGTCCTGAAAAAATTGGTACCTCATGCCAGGTTAACCCCCAAGTTCACGGTGCAACTATTATTATAATGTGCAATAACATTTTTGGCATCAGATCCCTCTTTGGATAAGGAAAGCCAAGCGCTGCCAGATAAAACCTTTAAAGGCATTCAGAAAACCCAAGCTTGGCATAAAAAAATCCGTCACTTGCTTTGCTACAAATTCCTGCAAAAGTTTACTAGTCGTTGATCCTCAATATGGCTCTTTGGTGGTGCAAATAGAGGTATTTTTCATAAAGTTAAAGTCTTGGCAATAATTGATACCAGCTCACTGGATAACAATATATCCTCCCAACTTATTCAGTTTATAAAAATAGCTCCAGACTTAATTCACAAAGCTGAATATGGACGGCTGGTAATTGGACAATTAAAGCAACCAGGGTGTATTCCACCTTACCTCTCAATTTGGAAAGCTTTTAATTAGCGCCCCTGCTATTGCTTTAGAAAATGATGCCTATTAGTTGCTTATTAGAGTCCAATTGATGTGGGTGTTGGATTTGTGGCTGGAAAAAGGCTTGCTGGTGCTGTTGCCTCAGATTCAACAATTTAAGTGAGGGGCTTGTCTCACCAGCTATATGAAGATAAAAAATAAATAGATACTAAAGAGGTTTTTGTTTTTATGGGTTTTTAGTATACGCCACATGGAAATAAATAGAGAATACAATTAATAAATCAAAAAGTACTAAAAATGTCAAGGCTTGACGTTTGGATAGCTTGGGAATTTCTGAATTAAGTAATATGGGATTTTAGCCTATCAAAGCTCAGAAAACTCGCTTCTCTGTGGCTGAATGACTGATTGGGAGTTAATCTTTGGCAATATGTACCCGTGGGGTAACACTTTAATTTAATTCAGCCAATCCCCTTTAGCAAGATTTATTGCACCCTGGGGGACCCCGCTAAGATTAAAAGGGGTGGTCCCCACTTTGGTGCTGGCTTTGAACTAGTTGTGACCTGGGAGAAATCTTTGATGGACTCCTCAGATGTACCCATAGGGTTAAAGAAATTTGGCTTCCTGAATTGACGCTATTTGCCCAGTTGGTATTGGTAATAGTGTTGCCCCAATTCGTGGGGTTCCACCAAGAACTGGCCAGGGTCTTTTAGCCAATAAAATTATTATATATATATTTAAATTGATCTCATTATCATTGAGGACTTGTAAATATCTGACATTTCCCGATTTTGGCCAATTTTGCCCAAAACATTCTTTTTAAAGCCTGGAGGGCAAATGTCTGACAGTGGGAGTCTAATTGCATCATCAGCTATAAAGAGAAGTATCTGTACTTACTAGAATATTGGATATCATTAATGTTTTGACCTCCCCATCAAAAGTAAAGGAGCCTCTAAAAAATGAACTCCTTGCTCAAATATCCGTCCTCCATTTGTAAAGTTGAATATCAAGCCTTGGGAGGAAAAACTAAGTTACTCTCTGAGGCTGTGGATGCCATTTATGGGATCCCTCTGTTTGCCACCCATCCTATTACAATACCCTTTGGCTCACAAGTGATTGTGGATATGGGGATCATGATTCACATTCACCCTAATCAAATTTTTGAGTTAATTGGACACCCAACCCCTTCAATAAAAATTTTTTTACCTTCTGGGGATTTTGGATCCTGCCTATATGAAATCTATCTCTATCTTATTAGAAACTTTAATGAGCCAAAACCTCCAAGCCCCTCAGCGTGCCCCTATTACTTACATAAAATTATGTCCCTTTGAAAAAATATCACTGACATGAGTTGTTTTGGCTCATTACACAATTTAGGGTTTGACAATCTATCCACCATAGCTTTGGTTACTGTAGAATTGGGGACATTCTCACCCTTAATGAACGCCAAAACGTTGAAGACCTCCTCAAAGAGTATGGCGATATTTTTCTTGAGGCCAAATGATTATGAAAAAAATGTTGGGGTAATTCACCAAATTGAGACTAATAATCACCCTCCATCAAAATCTCAGCCATACCTGAAATATGAATTTGAGGAAGCCCAAGTGGCCTAGGAGTTACAGCAACTGTTGGACGCCAGGTTAAACATGTTTTCTAAAAACCCTATGGGCTTCCCTGCTCCTATTAATTTGGAAGAAGGTTGGTGGCCATTATGTCATCATGGATTATTGCTGCCTCGATTCAATCACAATAAAAGATAACTATTTATTGCTATTTATAAATGATTCCTTATGCTTGATATAGGGATCCCACTATTTTTTAGCTATGGATCTTACCAGTGGGTACTTGCATACTGATTTGTCACCAGAAGATCATAAAGATATGCTTTCATTTCAAGTAAAGGACTTTTCAAACCCACTCAAATGCCGCAGAGGGTATGTAACGCCCCTGCTACTTTCCAACTCACCATGGACGGACTTTTAAGAGAACTATAACGTTTGTGTGTGCTAGTTTATCTTGACGATATTACTGTTTTTTGATAATGTTTGCCAACCACATAGATCATATCTGTGAAGTTTTTCAGAGGTACAACAAGCCTAGTTAAAATTGAAGCCATCAAAATGCTCCTTCTTTCAGAGCTAAATGGATTTCTTGGTCCATAAGAGAGGAAAAACTGGAATATCCCCAATGGATGAAAAGGTCCTGGTCATGTCTAAAGGGGCCCATTTAATCCATATAAGACGTACAGGGTTTTTGAGGATAGTGAGATATCATCGTCAATTTATTCCCCATTTTGCTGATACCTCCAAGCTTCTAGTATGGTTATTGAAGAACAATATATCCTTTTAATGGAAAGAAGAGCAACAGAAGGACTTTGATCTACTTTAAACAGCTCTCTTTCATTCATTGGTACCCATAAAATCCCAACTTTGAAAACTTTTCTAATTTTTACTGATGCTAGCAATATAACTATTGGAGCTATATTATCTCAGCATGAACAAAACTTAGTGGATCATCTTATCACCTACTGTAGCAAAACTTTAACCAGAGTCAAATGCAACTATAGCGTTATGGAATG
Organism: Massospora cicadina; assembly: GCA_022478985.1. Taxonomy (NCBI): domain Eukaryota; kingdom Fungi; phylum Entomophthoromycota; class Entomophthoromycetes; order Entomophthorales; family Entomophthoraceae; genus Massospora; species Massospora cicadina. Next base: position 24,968 of record JAKSZP010019184.1, read on the forward strand.
CAAATGCTTGGCGGTTCTACTAACTATTAAGCATTTTGACCCTAATAATATGAAAATTATTTTACATTATTTCCAATCATCCTTCCTTGTGATGTCTACACAAATTAAGTATCCTGACGGTTAGTTTATCCCGATGGGCATTAATCTTCATAAGTACAATTTTTCCAATATTCATGGCCAGGGCCCATCCATCAAAATGTGGATTGTTTATCCAGGCTCCCTATATTAACTCCAATTGAACCTGAGGAGGATCAATTATATGACCTCTTAACCCAATTGCATTTATGAAAAGATGAATCCCCAACCCTTCAAAAAGAATTAACAAAAAATTGGCAAACACACAAGTTATAAATGGTAACCCATAAACCATTTTATATTAAAAATAGTTGCCCTGTATATGATTCTCAGCTTAGACTGACATCATTTCAGAAGGACATCAGTAAGATGGCCATAGGGAATTCAGAAAATCTACCAGTGGTTCAAGACTTAAATCTACTGGTAAGGAATACTTGTTTTCATCCAAGATTTATTAGAGTTCTGCCTGTACTAAAGTCAAACTGGACCTAATCCCTGATCTCAACATCCAGTGGTTCCACCCTGTGAGCCCTACCATACTAGTATTGATGTTGTAGGGCCTCTTTCTTGAGCCTCTAATAACCATATGGTTCCTCCTCCTCGCAGTGGAACATTTAACTAAGTGGATGGAAGCTGTATCACTACCCTATGCTTTGGCAAAAGCTACCGCCGCATTTTTATATAATTGGATTATCACCCAGCATGGGTGCCCTAACATAATTTTTTTTTTTAATGATGGGAAAAACTTTTGATTGTTGCTGGTGGATGACTTAGACAAACTGATGGTATCCACTCAGGTATTTTCCACTCCTTACCATCCTGCAACAGATGGAAAAGTAGAGCGGGCAAATGTACTCTAGCTGCAACCCTTCAGAAAATGGCTATGACGGCTTTCCTTTATTGGCCCAATATTTGCCTAGTGCAATCAGCCTATATAATCAGCTATTATCAAGTAATAGAAATGATAATTATAAGCATTGTACAGAAAGAAACCTCAGCTGCCTTCTAATTTACAGCCTATTCTTGATTAAGCCTCCCCTAGAAGTCCCTGAAGTCACAATGTAAAGTATTACCAGTAAAATTATTTAACTTCAAGCCCTTACTTTAAGAGAACTTATCTGTTATTACTAGTAGAGAAACAAACTAATTTAATGACAAACGTAAACCTCTGCACACCTTACAACCTTTGACTTAGTCCTTTTCTACCACCATCATTTGGGAGGTTGCAATAACTATCTGAGCACTAACTGGTCAGGGCCCTAAAAAATTTATAGGCGGGTAACAAACACACAATTGTAGAGGTCATTCAGGATACCATAGTAATTGCATACATAGTTGTTTTCTCTGTACATTCCCCCTGCGCCAAGATTAAGAGGGGTGCGTTGTAGTGATTCCTGTCCAAATCAAATATTCACATGATTCAGATGATGAGAATCATATTCAAGCCACTAAATACAGCTAAAACCAATATTGGGGATAATCTCCAAATAATTCAAGTTCTCTTAATATTGGGGGACAATTTCCAACTAATGCAGTCAAATATTATTCTACTGAAATCCCCTAATATTGGGGTTCAACCCCAATCTATGTGGCAATCAATTTTATTTGATAAAAATGAACAACCTTCTACAGAATACTCAATTGGAATTGAGAATAAATTAAGCTTAGTTTTTTTAAAGACTAATCAAAAAATAATAAATAATGATTAGCTCTAAGCAATAAATTTGACTCTTTTTGCCATCTAAGATTAATTGTCCTAATCTATAAATTTAGAGACAAACTAATAGTTAGGATCTATGACTCCAGGAACGGTAACCTGAGGAAAGACTTTCTGGCTAAGGAAAGCAAAAAACGTAAATCCAGCACCCAGGAACTTTGGGTTTCCTGGCTTTGAAAAATAAATGGACAAGTTTTTTTTCTAAACCCCTTAGTCCCAACAAGGTGAGTCAGAATTCCAGAGGCATCGTCACTTGAATGACATGACAAGTATGGGAAGATGAGTAGTGAATGAGTGATGGCGGGCTACAAGTATAAAAAGAAACCCAACAAAAAAACCAGACTGCTGTGGCTCCAGACCCAAAGGCCTAAACGTGGGGAGTTGCAAGATTAGATTGAGTAACTTGAGGGATCCCCATAGGAGAATTATGTAAGACAACATTGACTAGGGGTTGGATTCTCATCTGGAGTGGAGATAGTTGGGTCCACAGTATACTGGGATCTTGATGGCCTCTGCAAATTGAGGAAACTTCCATAAAATTCTTAACATGATAAAGCCCAATTGAATGCGGTAGGAACTAGAGTTACTAACATAACTGGGATTGCCCAGTCAATATGAGGCCTGTTAGTCCACATTGAAGGCTTTGCAGGGGTTTGGTAAAGAAAAATTTAAATTGAATAAAGTAAATTGGAGCACAGGAAGAATTTAAATGAATTTCAAGAAAAGAAAATTGACCATTAATTTCCTCAGTGTGTTATGACTGCTTAAAAAGATGATCAATTGTGGAATAGCTTAGGAAAAGCGCAAAATTGGGCCCTCAATTAAAGGGTGGAAGGCGAGTCAGTAGGGCGTATGGCTACCAACCTGAAGGTTACAGGTTCAATTCCTGCCCTTTGCACATTGATTTGGGTGCCAGCCAAAGGAAGCTATTGGCGGTTAGTAGGTCTAATAACACGAAAACCTTACCCATGATGTAACCAGAAAAATTCGAGTCCCAATCTGGAGGTGGAAAAACTTTCTTCAATGGAGTTGACTCTGTTCAGGTTTAATGTCATTTCTTTCTTTCATTTCTTTCTTTTGGTAATGCCTGTCCCCTGGTTGGCTTTCCTCAGTTAAATAAAAGAATTGGGCCCTCAAGATTTGATCTAACCTGGCAACCTTTAAATGAGAGAGGGGGGAAACCAAACTTATTGTTAACGACTATTAAAGAATTAGCAGCATGACAAGTTGCTGTCAGTTTATCCACAGATGCCCAAATTATCAATTTTCTTCAGTCCAATGACTTGAGCGATAGCATCTCGCCCAACTGGCAGTGAGAAACTCCTAAGCCACCCCATGTAGGGGTGATCCCATGAGGTCAGGAACAGGTTCAGGGCACCCAATCTGCCTATGCCTGGTGTAAAGATTTACTCTAGGTTGATTATCAGCAAGCAACCCAGTAATATTTTTACTGCACAGGTTTGATTTCCTTGTGCACTTTGTCACATTGTATTTAATGTATTATTAAATAATAATAGTATGGAGACTATTATCCATAGTTGAGATTGAACTATAATTCATGCAACGCTCAGCCAGTATTTCCAATTAAATACTCTTGAAGTTGTACTCATAAGGATTTGTTCCCTATACTCTTATCCACCTGATCTTCATTAAGATACCCCAGTGACAGTCTCTCTTAGCCCAACACACAGTTGGCAGCTATCCCTGATTGTGGTTTCTTTGTCTCTAGATCCCCACTCAGATCTTTACTCTTCTCTCTGAGAGTCTTCCAATTATTGCCTTCTGCAATAATATCCTTGAGATAGAACAACACAATAGAAGCTGATAGTCTAACTATATACCAAATTGATAATATTAATTTTTTTAAAAGCTGGGTTTTATAATTAATGTTTTTTTATAGTAAATCCTAGGGAATTATATAGTGGGAGATTCGACTATCTAACCCTCAATTAACACCTCTTTGATGAAACAGCAGCCGTTTCCATTGAATCACCCATCCTCATCTCAGCAGCAATGGTCTTCCCCATCCTGGCTAGGATTCTGTTGTTGGACATCCTTGAGACCTCAAACGGAAAGCTTAAAAAAACGAGTCCCTAACATTTTCCTCTCAATCCAAGCGAACCAACCATAATTTTCTAGCAACCTGCTTAGGTAATGAGACTTATTACTCAGTATGGCAGGTCACTCACCAACCAATCAATTTGCTAGTTGCAGGTGGCATCACTCGCCTTGCAACTTACTATTTATTCCCATTCAGTTAGTGATGAAACTTGATCAATCCTAATCAGTACACCTTATATTTAATCACTATCAGATGCCCCTATTTCGTTGGCAACTCTGATCAATGAGATCCTAAGTATTCATCTGGATTGATCCCTGATGGATATGATCAGGTTAATATCTCAAAATCCCCCAAACGTAATTCTTCCAAAACTCAGGCCAACTGAATTCCAATTCACTTTGCCTTAGGGAATTACCCCCTAGTGATACCAGGTAATCTAGCAGGCTGGGAATATGGGCAAAAATCCCAACACTGTCATGGTTGGATAACTTAATAGTGGGAACTGATGCTAAATATAAGGCTGGGTGACAGGAGGCCCAGAAGGTGAAACTTCAGGCTCTTCCTGACCTGAAATACACCTTAGATCGACACTGGGTGCAAGCCAAGCATGCCCAGGTTGATACTAATGGGGTGCAAAACGCCCAGCCTCTTATCTCAGCCCAGTCATTGAAACAAACAATTTATGTTACAAACAAAGATGGTTCAATTCAGTTAATTGGAGAGCAAGGGTTCAAATCCCATTCAAGTTATGAAATTTTAAGTTCAGGTAAAATATGGCTTCAATCAATTACCCTTGTGAAGGCACTTTTGGTGTATTTTACAAAAATGGATGGAAGCGTCTGTTTATTGGAGTGTCAAGGCTTGGGCGCACTTCCACAGAACCTGAATTTCCCCAGCCCACTTTAAATATGTTTTTTGCGACCAACATTCCTCATTAGTCAACTTTTTTAAATAAAAATACCCGATATTTTACATTTTACATATGGTTCCTTGGGCTAACTTGGTGGCGGACCTCTTTGGGGAGGTCTCCAACTATGTGGGCCACTACCTTTTATCACAATTTACCAAAATCCCAGTTGCTCCCTTGGGCCGCCCAGGTCCCCTCCAGATCGAGGCACCCAAACCCCCTGACACCAAGTTACACTTGATTATGGACTCCCCTCTGGGGTCCACTCAAGCTGTTATGTACTTCACTTACCTGGTACTATATGTTGCGCTCTACACCCTTGCCTGGGGTACCTTTTGCACAGGCATCCCTAGAAATGTGGGTTTGCATCCCACATCACCTAGCTGGGATGAGAAAGTTACAGACACTCTCTTGACATTAGTCAACCAACCTTTTTATTATACATGCATGATAATTATCCGTGTGGGACTTTCACTATTAGTAAATTGGGTGCGCTGGCCATTTGTCACTGCCACAATGGTGCTCACCACAGTTTTCTCATTTTGGTTTTGTATTAATGCGTATCAGCATTATTCTTGCAACTGCCAATTGGGAAGTGC
>JAKSZP010019185.1:0-30240 GCA_022478985.1 Massospora cicadina
CAGCTTCAGTGAAGCCCACATCGATGTAGTGGCCCTCCACTGATTCATGGATGGTGGTGTTAATTGGGAATGTCTCCGCGATTGCTGCAAAGTATGAGAAGTAATCCTCCATATAGAATTCAACAGGGTTATGCCCATAATAAAGGCGAATTGTGTGGGAGAGGGTTGGGCGAGGTAGAGCTTTTTGCGCTCTATTTTTGGCCCATTTCTTCTTAACATCAGCAATAAACGCCACTTCACGGGGATCAGCTTTGGGTAGCGTTGGTGCCAGAGGTTTTTGCCACGCCCCAGTGGCTCCTTTAGTACATTTGTGTCTGCTTTGGGCTGCAATCGCAGGTTGAATGTGAGCTGGTGGTTTGGACAAGTTTGCGGAGTTCCCCTGTTGCTGGAATGTTTGAGAAGTTGCTGGCGGCATATTGAATTGAGGGGCGGATTGTTGGGCCTCGCTAAATTGGGGAGGCCCATCCAGATTGGAATTAACTCCAGCCAATTGGGAGGAGGGCGATGTTTTAACACCATCCTAATTTATTTTGGTAAATTCAGCCCGAGTATTTGCTGTGATTTCATGGGCAAAACTCACTGACTGATTGGTAAATTGGTCGTTTTCAGCATATGGAGATAAAGTGCCGACTTGAGAAGTGCCAATTATTGGGTTTAAATGGGACGGGAGAGTTTGGAACTGGTGTGAAGTTCCAAAATCCGAACCATTTGAATCCCCATTGGGAAGAGTAGATTGTCCCAATTTGGTGCTTAGTGAACCAGAATGTGCGGCTAATCCAACCTTACATCTGAGGGTTTGGGGGCCAGGTAGCTGGGTATTGCCCCTCATGGGGGGATCCAGAAACATGGCATCAGCAATAATAGATGGGACTGAATTAGCTGACACAATGGGGGAGGTGAATGCCTGGATGGGCTGAGTTGCATTCAACTGAGCAGACGCCATTAAAACAGCGTGGGTGATGGCCTCCTTGGTTGGAGGGGCCCAGCAGGTTGGTGGGAGGTAGCGCACGCAGAGCTGTTGGGTGTGCAGGTTGCAGAAGTGCGATCAGGTGAACTGGCGCTAGTTGAAATAGCTCCAGGTTGGGGGGTGGTGCCTGCTTTCACGTCCACTGCTTGAGAGCGGGTGATTTTGGTTGACACTGAGGTGGGTAACCGGGGGTTGCTTCGTTTGGGGTGGTGCTGGCTCATTTGGCTGAGCCCACAGGATCTTTTGTGGGGTTTCCCGCCATATTTGCTAATAGTTTTTGTAAATCTCTTTAGTGGAGCTAAATTTCAAGGCTGAATTGATTTTTGAAAAGTGATGCTTAGCAGAAAGAGATCTTTAGTAGGATCTTAATCAGGCATACTAATGCCACCAGGATGTTTTCAAATAAAGAAGTGGGGTAGTTTGCCACTCTTACAACTGAAGGGATTTTCTCAACAACATATTTTACAATGGCATATCTACCGTTATGTTGTATTAACAAAATGTTTTCTGCCTCCTGAGTGTGTGAAATTATATTGGGAGTCAAGTGCAGGTTCTCAGGGATAATATGATATACAGAAATTAGTTCCAGGATTGACCCACAAGAGTTTATGACAGGAACATTTATAATTTAAAATTTATCATAAAAATGTGGTTTTTGGGTTTCAAGGGCAGAACACTCAATCTAATAGCAGGCTGGACGCCACTATTGATTACTATAACAGTGAGACTCCCTATCAACTAGGGATCAAAATGTTCCTCAAGAAGTAATACAAAAGCAGAATTTATATTAAAGGAATTGAGAACTATTGGGCTGTGACAGTCCCTAACTGACCCTTAATTTCTACGATACCAAAGGTGTGGCAGGAATGATCCTGGCAATTTTAAAAGAGAATGGCAATTCCAAAGGTGGTATCTATAAGATTCCACATATGAACTCATCATGGCTGAATAATAAAATTGATAATCAATAACTCAGGTATAAATCTCTGCAGACCCTCAAGTTTTACCAAGAACAAAGGAGCGTCAGTAAAAAACGCCTCCATTTTTCAAAGATTTGGTGTTTTCTGAGAGCTATATTCATAGGGTTCTCTGAGAATGAAACCATCATGGCTAAATTAACTAAAAATTAATTAATACCTCAAGGCTAGAACCTTGCTGACCCTTGAGTTCTCATGAGAAAGAAGTTATGGAAGTAAAAGAAGCCTTCCTTCTCAAAGGAGCTTATTTGTTTCTAAAGCCAGTATTTATAGGGGTCTTCCTGAGTGAAACAATAGAAGCTAAATTACAAGTCTTCCCTTTGATTGGAGTAAGGAAATTACAAAGAAGACCACCAATTAGATGGTCAGAGTTTTCAGATGGAGCCTGTTAAATCTGAGTGTTCATTGCTGGGGCATCCAAAGTTGATTTGCAAAAATGACATTTTAACTATTTCAAACAAAAGTAGGTCTGGGCCTAATTGCAGAGTTCATATAAAAATATTACACCAAGGGAAGTCCCACCTGACAAAGAGCAAAGAACTCATTGAAGGTTTGGAAGAAAGACAAGTACAGGTGATGGGATTTCAGAAAGCATTCTAAACCTTTTATTGACTTCCAAAAGAGTGACTGAGCCCTGAAAGCTATAAATATTCAATCATCTGCACTGGGGGAAAGTTAGTACAGTAATTCTTCACTGTGAAAGGGTGCACAATATTTATTAATATTTGTATAGATGAAAGCTTATAAAGTAATAGAAGATACCAGCTGACTAATTCTAGTAAAATTTAAGGGTAGATTTTTGGAATAATTACAGAAGGCCTAGAAGGGGTATGAACATTATATATGTGTAGGAAGGGAAGGAGCCCTTGAGTGGATGGTAAAAAAAGAAACGCCAAGCTGGGAAAAAACTTAAATGGATAATAACGCTGTATTGAGGAGCCCAGTGACCGTGGTAAACAGCCAACACATCCTGTCACCACTAAGGGAGAGTCCTACACTGAAAAATCCTTTGCAAGTATAATCAAAGAGTTGGTAGTCTGATGTTAGGAGAATGTCTGTAGATTTCCTGTTCCTAGTGAGGTTATGAGGACTCTCACCAGACACCCAGGTAACAAACCTCTAGAACACAAGAGAATAGAAACTGCTAATGGTGTCACCACCTATACTATTAAAGATCTCTAAAAGGAGATCTACAGTAAGGCTAACAATAAATTTAATTTAAATATAATATAATATGTGGGTTTATTAAGTGAGATTATCAACATTCTTGTTGTTCAAGAAAAAAGAGTATAAGGGAATTTAGTAGGTAATTCAAAGTCAATTATCTGAGTGACTAAGACAAATCTGGACAATTGGGCGAGCTTCTCATTATAAGTAATACCATACATACAGTAAGCCCAAACTCAAGTTCTAGAACTTGTCTGAATATTAGTGGATTTGGAAATATCATAAACATAAATGAGACTCTATTTCCATTTTTTGACCAAATGCAATGAACTGTCTTTGTTGGTGATATACTTTGTACACTTGAGTGCCATAGATTTAATGCCAGCCACCTCATCATGCAAACTCCTAGATCCAACCTGAGCATACTTGGCCCTTATTCATAGTTGGTCTATGGTATGCTTCAGGTCAGTGAGGGCTGACAACTTGGTAACTTTACTCTAATACGCTCCTCCTTGTTTTTGCTATCTGTTCCCACAATTACATTGGCATGACATTTTATGTAACATCCAGTTATTTCTGAGGATGTTTGTTTATTACTGAAAATGTAACTCTCATCTTCTCAATTTATGGAGCCATTGTAATATCTACATCATAAAGAAGTTCCTTTTTTCTGGAAAGAAACTCATGAACTATCATTCAATCTTTTACAGAATGCATAGTTATTATCCCTTTCCTGTCTTGCTTTTACTTTACAAGATCCTTCATTTTATTTACTGATGATATCAATGTAGATATTAGTGCCATACTATAACAATATGATGCAAATAGTGCATATCACTTTATGTGTACTAAGGTAAAAACCTCACTAAGGACAAACATAACTATAGTGTAAATGGTAAAGAATGTCTTGTTGTCCTATCAGGTATCAGAATTTTCTCCCTTACCTCTATTGTAATCATTTCACAATTATTACTGACCATGCCTTATTAAGATGGCTATACAAGAGAAAAGACCCCAATAGGCGACTGGCTAGGTGGGCTGTCATGTACACATGACATCATAGTGGGGATCAACCCCAAAGATAAGGCTGGGCGCTTGGAGGCCCAAAAAGTGAAGCTACAGGGCCTCCTAGACCTGAAGCACACCCTAGACCAGCTCTGGGTAAGGGCAAAATATGCCCAGGTTGGTCCTAGTGGGGTGCTGAGTGCCCAGCCCCTGATGGCAGCCCAAGTGTTAAAACAAACTATCTACCAGATAAAGGTGGACGGTTTGATTTGGTTAGTTGAGGAACGGGGATTTGAAACCCGTTCCATCTACAAAATAACGCGCTTGGGTCAAATCCAACCTTAGTCAATAACTCGAGTGAAGTCAGTTTTGGCCTATTTGACTAACTCAGATGGAAGTATCACCCTATTATTGAGTCGCTGCTTGGGCCCACTGCGGCATAACCCCAATTTCCCCATCTGAGCTTAAATACATTTTCCCTGACTAACATTCCTTGTTGGTTGACATCTGCAATACACTTTTCCATTTACGTTACTTTACCATTTTATGATTTTCTGATCGCTCTTGTGCACGAACCTCTTCAAGGAGGTCTTGCATTCCATTACCCTTGCCATTGCAAGGAACTTGAAGCTCTCCACCCATGCATTATTTGTTAGCCCAGGTTCCCTCCAACCTGGGTTGCTTAACCCTCTCTGATATGTGCACCGCGCTGCTTCTACTGGCATTTTGATCATAAATCTTGCTTTACTGTGCCTAAGCTGTTATAGCTCCAGCACCTCCTGCTGGGCCCAAATGGTTTTGGCACTAACGGCTAGTTCCCTGACATGGGCCTTGTGTGCCATGCACTACCACGCTGGGAACTGGAGAGTTATAGACACTCTCCTTACATTAGTCAACCATTCTCTTTTTCTTATGTGCATGAACTTTTTTCGTGTGGAACTTTTCTGAAGTGGAAACAGTGGCTGTTGGCTGTGGGCTCTGGCTGTTGTTAGCTGCATCGCTGTTTCCTCATTTTTCCAAAGGTTGGAGCAACTTGGCGTTATCTTTGCTGCCTCCTACTGGAAAGTATCCACCCTTCATGTTCATACCTGATGGATTTGAACACTTCGATGTCCAAAAGTCATGATTCCCCAACTTTCTGCCAAATTTATTAAAATTCATTCTGATAAATGAATTTTCCCTCGCCAGCGCATTCAGATATGCTGGCAGAATTGGCGCAGATGGGCCTGGTGGTGTTGGCCTTGGATAACGTTGGGCATTCCATCGTAGTTTCAAGGATAGGGTCATTCACAACTAAAAATGCGTTTTATAGTGAAACCCTGGACTCTATCTCTGAACCTTTTATTTGTTCATATGGCTTGGATGAGGACCCTATTCTGGTGTATCAAATTACCCCCAAGAACCCACGGTTGACCTCTACCATGATCCAGCGCACTCAGGAGGTGGAAAGAAACTTTGTTTCAGATATAATCAAGTATATACACCTGAAGAAGGCATGGTGGGGTATGTGGCCTCAGTATTAAGAGTGGCCAAATATCCCACCCCCCTTTTTTGATTCCAAAACCAATTCTGCGTGCAGGCTTGAGCCAGATGATGAGAATTTTGGTGAAGTGTTGTCATTATCTTCAATAAATAAAGACCATTCTGGGTATTTTCTATTGACTGCCACCCTCTCCTCGCCTTTAGAGAAGCTCACCACTACTATTTTGGTAGATACTGGCGCTTCTGGAAACTATATGGACCAGTACTTAGCCGCCTACCTTGGGCTGAGTTACTCGCCAGGTGATGTGGTTAGAGGAGGGGCGTCCCAAGGTATTCCCACTCTGAAGATCATTGGAACAGTGGATTATCGGGTTGGCAAGTACCACTTGTCTGATCACTTCAGTGCTATCAAAAACCTCTTATTCCCTATCATTTTGGGTGTGGAGCAGTGGCGGAAGTTTGACGTAAGAACTAACCTGAAGGAGAATACCTTGTCTCTCACCATGAAGAATGGTCAAACATTTGCTGTACCTTTGTCGGAAGAAAACGCCATAGGCAACTTGCCCCATTAGCCCAACCGTATCCCTTGTGTCCTTTCCTCAATTCAGAAGCCCTCAGTGGAAATTCCTATACCTTCTTGCTTGGAGGGTTTCAATTCTCTTTTGATGCAGCATCTGCCAGCGCACTCCCTGAGCACTCTGAGTTTGATTGTGACTTCAAGCTCATGGTGGATCTGGTGCATATCTCTTCTCCTATTTACCCTTTAACTGTCTGGGAGGAAGAGGTGTTGGATGTGTTGGTGAAAGAACAGTTAGCCAAGGGTGCGATTCTTCAGCGTACCTCCCCTGTATGCTCCCCCTACTCTTCATGGAGAATTCTGATGGTACCTTATGCCCTTGCATAGACTATGGTAACCTTAACAACGTTACTGTACCAGACCTCCATCCCATCCCTTTGGATTCGCAGATTTCATGCTATGTGGAGAAGGCGAAAGTATTCTCCAAGTTGGATTGCCTCAACGCGTTCAATTAGATCTGGATTAAAAAGGGATAAGAGTGGTTGACCGCGTTCCATACCAGAAAAGGGATCTTCCAATTTCAGGTCACGCCCTTTGGGCTTAAGAATGCCCCTGCTATCTTTCAACGCCGCATTGATTCAGCGTTGGGGGACCTTTTAGGGGTATGCGCGGTCGCCTACATGGATGATATCCTGGTGTTTTCCCCTGATCAGGAGTCCCATGCAGTTTACCTTTGGCAAGTGGTGGAGCGGTTAAAGGCAGCCAGCCTTACATTGAAAATATCAAAGTGCAAGTTCTTTAAGTCCCAGGTCACGTTTCTGGGCAACGTCATGTCTAAACAAGCACACATGATAGCTCCAGACAATGTGAAGGCGATTTGTGAGTGGCCCACCCCCACCTCGGTTAAGGAATTAAATAGCTTTTTGGGGACAAGCACGTTCCTCAAGAATTTCACTCCCAATCTGTCTGAGGTTGCAGCTCCTCTATACAAGGCTAGTGGTGCCAAGGTGCTTCAGTGGTCCCCTCATTTTGGAGGATGCTTTCCAAGCAGTGAAGTGCACCCTGTTATCCATGACTGTCCTTCGCCATGTTGACCCTTCCAAGGAGTTCATTGTTTTGACAGATGCCTCCAACTTCACCATAGCAGCCGCCTTGTTACAAGTAGACGAAGATGGGATAGAGCATCTGGTGGGATATCTTTCTAGGAAGATGTCTCTGCATGAGTTGAATTACGCCGTTTATGATAAGGAGTTATTGGCAGTGGTGGAGGCGCTGACTTATTTGCGTCACCACTTACATGGCTCATCCCAACCTTTCCGGGTAAATACAGACCACTGTGCCTTGCTGTACTACCGCGCTTCTCATGTCTTAACCCCATGGCAGACCTGTTGGCATGAGACCCTTGCCCAATTTGCATTCACGTATGAGTTCACCAAGGGCAAGGATAATGGTTTGGCGGATGCTTTGAGCCGCAACCCTGCTTTAGCGCCTGATCCCAAGGAGTTGGAAGTTCACAACACCTAGGTGATGATTCCTCCGAGTAAACTTCTGCCTCAACGACCCTCCCTCTGGCCAATGGGCCCACGATTGCACCTCTGGAAAATGCGGAGGAGTATAGTATGTTCAGGAAGGTAGTCCTTTCTCAGCCGCTGGCAGCGGACTATACTATGTTACTTGCTAAGTGCGAGCTAAATCAAGAGGATCTCTCCAAGGGCTATCACATGAAGAATGAGATACTGTGGTTCCAGGGGCGCCTATGGGTTCTTGCTGGACCCCTTCACCTGGAAATCATCCGGGACCATCATGATGGACTCACCATTGGTCATCCTGGGAAGGTGAAGACATTAGAGTTAATCCAGCGCACATACAATTGGAAGGGCTTGCCTGATCAGGTGGGGCGGTACTGCAAGGAATGTGTAGTATGCAACCAAATGAATCCAAATCGTCAACCTTTAGTGGGGTTGTTGGTACCTGTCCAGAAATCTGAAGGGCCCTGGACTTCCTTATCAGTGGTTTTTATTGTAGAACTATCTCTCTCTGATGGTTATGATGCCATCATGGTTTGGACCCTTTTTGAAGTTCGCCCACTTTATCCCTTCAGAACAACGATAAATGCAGCTGAGATGGCTAGGCTCTTCGTCAATCATGTGTTTGCGCTCCATGGGGTTCCCCAAGAAATAATCAGTGACTGGGGACCCCAGTTTACCTCCGTCTTTTGGGAAGAGTTATGTAAGACTCTTCAGATTCGCCCTTGCTGTATAACTGCCTATCATCCCCAATCAAATGGGCAGACTGAATGAGTGAACCAGTGCTTGGAACAGTTTCTGCGGTGTTACACCGCTGCAGATCATTCAGATTGGGCTTCTCACCTTCCAATGGCCCAGTTTAGCTGCAACAATACCTTGCACTCTTTGATCAGCTGTTCCCCGTTTTTCGCCAGCCATGGCTTTAACCCCACCTTTATCATGGAGCCCAGCTGTGAGTCAAAGGTTGAAGCAGTGGTGGACTTTGCCAAGACCATCAAGAAGATCCACCAGGGGGATTCCACAAGCTTGGAGACAGCTATGCAGGTATATAAGGAGAACGCTGATGGGAAGCGCCGAGTGGGACCCACATACAAGGAAGGGGATCTCATAATGCTTGATGCTCATAATATCCCAATCAAGCAGCCATGTAAGAAGCTGGGACCAAAGAGGATTGGGCTCTACCGCGTTGTTAGAAAGGTGGGCCATGCCTCATACCAGCTAGATCTCCCCCCTCATTCCAGATCTTCTCCATGTTTCATGAGAGTAAACTGACATTGTTCAAGGGCCCCCCACCAAAGACTCCTGAGGCCTATCTTGTGGATGGGGCGCCAGAGTGGGAGGTGGAAGAGATAGTTGCCTCACGCCGCGTAAAAAAAGACTGGAATACCTGGTGTCCTGGAAGGGCTTTGTCGCTGCTGAAAACAGTTGGGTACCAGTGCGCGACTGTGTGCATACCCAAGATCTAATTGACGCCTTCCACCAGCGTTTTCCCCAGGCTGCTGGATCCCAACCAAAACCATCTGTCACTGCCATGAAGTTGGTCCCTGCCCACAAGAACTTTTCCCTAGTGCAAGCCCCTGGAGGGGGGGTTGAGCCCCATCGGAAGGAGAGGATAATGTCATGTACACATGACATCATAGTGGGGATCAACCCCAAAGATAAGGCTGGGCGCTTGGAGGCCCAAAAGTTGAAGCTATAAGGCCTCCCAGACCTGAAGCACACCCTAGACCAGCGCTGGGTAAGGGCAAAATATTCCCAGGTTGGTCCTAGTGGGGTGCCAAGTGCCCAGCCCCTGACATTGGGTCAAGCATTAAAACGAACTATCTACCAGATAAAGGTGGACGGTTTGATTTGGTTAGTTGAGAAACGGGGATTTGAAACCCGTTCCATCTACAAAATAACGCGCTTGGGTCAAATCCAACCTCAGTCAATAACTTGAGTGAGGTCAGTTTTGGCCTATTTGACTAACTCAGATGGAAGTATTGCCCTATTGATGAGTTGCTGATTGGGCCCACTGTGGCATAACCCCAATTTCCCCATCTGAGCTTAAATACATTTTCCCCGACCAACATTCCTTGTTGGTTGACTTCTGCAATAAACCTTTCCATTTACATTATTTTACCATTTTATGATTTTCTGATCACTCCTATGCGCGAACCTCTTTGAGGAGGTCTCGCGTTTCATTACCCTTGCCATTGCAAGGACCTTGCAGCTCTCCACCCATGCACCATTTGTTCAGCCAGGTTCCCTCCAACCTGGGTCACTTGACCCTTTCTGATATGTGCACCGCGCCGCTTCTACTAGCGTTTTGATCATAAATCTCGCTTTACTGTGCCTAAGCTGTTATGGCTCCAGCACCTCCTGCTGGGCCCAAATGGTTTTGGCACTAACGGCTAGTTCCCTGACATGGGCCTTGTGCGCCATGCACTACCACGCTGGGAACAGGAGAGTTATAGACACTTTCCAAACATGGGCCTTAGGGCTCCATAACTACAATTTTTTGATTGTGAACAATGAAGGCGCTGTACATCAAAATTCCAGCGGACTATCTTGATTACCAGTACTAGCCCTATTTTCAGCCAAAAATATTTTTGTTTATGATTAAATAGGCAGAACAGATCTTTGGAACCAATATATTGATGTATATATAATATAAAAAATGTCTGATAAACCCAAAACAAAGATAGATTACTCTATAAAAACTTTTGGTATTACTTGGTTTCCTTACATCCATACCACCACATAAACTGATACAGTAAAGGAGGATCATAAAGATATCAGTTATGGGCTGTAAAAAACCATATAATGGTTATAGAATTGGTGCTTTGGGGATAACTTGCTGAGACCATCCATGATGTGCTCAATCTCTACCTTGTCTGCCAAAATAAGATATCAGTAAATTTTTGAATTTCAACACCAGATTATTGGTGCAAAAAAATAATTATTATTGAGTATTGATGCGGCTGGACCCCTTCCAACTGCCATGTTTGGCCACTGGTATATCAAATTAACATTCAGTCATTTTATATAGTGAATAGAAGCCACTTAAGTAAATACAGCAACTGTCAAGCTATTGCTTCTTACTTCCTTAAGCAAGTTTACATGCAGCATGTCATCTTGAAAACCTCAATCCAACGATGGACAGTACTTTATTTCTTAAGTGGTGATGGATCTCATTACCCTAATGAGTACTAACCAAACCTTTGTAACTCCTGAAAATTGGGCCACTAATGGAGGTATAGAAAGAGAGAATGGTACCATGTTTGCTATACTATATAAAGGGGCTTTTATTAACTCAGGTCAATAAAATCTATACTTACTAAGTGCCATGTTATACTTCATGATATGTTATTACCAAGTAATAGGTAAGTCCCCTTTCAGAGCTCTCTATTAATGAGAACCTATCTTAACACCAAGTTTTAACCCATCCTAAGTTGGGCTACAATAGAAAATTCCAAGTTGGCTATGAGACAATTGGTTGATATATTATTCACTTACAAATGTTGGCCCAAAAATTCTATCTCTTTAATTACTCTTTCAAATTGCAACAAACAAATGCACAAAGAGCTCTATTAACAGAGTACCAACTTGGAAAACTTGTATTATACCACCTTTGACCTGGGAGTTAAGCCCATAAACTTGAGCCCCTTTTGTCAAGCTCTTACCAAATAACTTATTAAGGAGGGTCCAGATATCCTAATGCCTCCATCAATAATGTACTTTTATTAATTGAGTGCATAGTTGATTATCTCACCAATATGAACTAAGTCAAACTTGGAAATTAGTGCTGTCACCAAAAGAGGCTCACCAAATTAAGCCTCAATACCACTAAGACATGTCAAAAATTGCAAGCAAAAACTTTCCTGGAGATTGAGAAGTGTCTGGTATCAGAGAAAATATGATCAAAAGTAAGGTGCTTTAAATCCTTTGATAAAAAAGATCTTCCTTTGCTGGTGACATATCATTATGCAACATTATTGCACACTTTTACACCCCTAGATATTTTTAACCTAACCAACTAAGATCTTTACATAATTTATTGTGTATAACTAAAAATTTGAGTATTATTTAAATTTGGGAGAAGAATTCCTTTAAGAAGTTACTAGTACTAACACAATTAATAATTTCATAAGCCTTCAAAGTGCCTGCCCCTAAATTTCTGGTAGAAATCCAACAGGCTTCTTGATAACAGGCTTACCAATGAAATCTATTACAATAATTAGCTCAAAAGTATTCAGTTTTCATTGTGAAAATTTAGTACTAAATTTACCAACCATATTACTCAACTCTAGATCAAAAGATTTTCAGTTTAATTTTTGAGGACTCTAGTTTGTCAACAAAGTCTTGCCTTGTAGAAATTATAAACTGAAATCCTTGACGGAATCCCATACAGTACATCATCATAAAAAGTCACCTAATTTTTTCAGCATAAAAATGAATAGGGAATTATCATTCAGACCAAGGCATTGTAACAATTAAGGATAATCTCTCCCTTGGCTCAACCTTACACCCAGATTATTTTTTTCTAAAAATACACAATTACCCCAAACACATCTATCCCCATATATGTATAAATGAAGAGGTATAAAAACCTGACCAATTTTATAATCAAATATGTATCTAATCTTATAGTCTTACTTGTCACTTCAATTCCACATTTATCCTTATTTTCCCACTAATGATATCTAGGTCAATCTTAAGTTGAGCCCACAAGATGCTGACACTCTTGATGCCCAATAATTTGATAAAATACTGAGGTGCCATCAACACCTTAACTCATGGTATAACTGGGATTCTTTAGCTTCATGACAATAGTAATCCCATTGGATATATATTATTCTGGATGATTCCTTTAATCTAAAAGTCAGAATTTTTTCATAAGCCTAATTTTACCATCATTATGATCTATAATATAAAGTAATAAAGGGTTAAGGCTGTTTGTGGCAATCTCAGGAACTACCAGAACAATCTCAATAAAATTTTGCATAAGCATAACTTGTACCAGCGCTTGGTTCTCCATTTTTGGCTTTGATAACTTGAAAATGAAGTTATTATAAAAAAACTCTTACTAAAATCTATGATCATGTGCTAACCTCAAACTTAAGCCATGTTCTGAGGGAGTCTGAAAAAATAAAACCAGCTACAAACAAGTTTTAACCAAAATCTTAGATTCTATCTGCAGTCAACCATTGCATTTCCCAATTTGGGCTCATTCTGGTGATTAATTATTTATCTAATAGCATTTATTACCCATGCTTCACTACATTGTCTATAGATTTCAGATATTCAAATATATTAATTTAGATTCTATTAAAGATAAACAATAAACACTCAGACAAATCTAAATGCTCAATTGAAGCAACCAAAAATCACCAACCATTCAGCTAAACCTAACTGAAATTATCAAATTAACTAATAAATAATTACCCCCAAAACTAAATGTGCTCAATTGATTTGGCCAAAGTCATCAACCACTTTCCCAAACAAAATAAACCTATCAAATCGACCAAATAACACCAAACTGCTACCTGAAACATCTCTCAATATTTAAAATTATTCTGTATGTGACATGTCTTCCAAACTAATAAATCACTTTCTACTTAACTTACCAAAGGTATTTTATTAATTAGGGGAACCAAATTAGGCAGATTTTAAAGAGAGATAAATCTAACATCCAGATACCCATGCTTTGCTACAGTATTTAAAGTTTATCAGATGATAAGCTCACACTGACATAGCCTATAGGCTGTGCCAGTACTATGCTTGAGTCACTAGGACTAACAGCTTTGCTGTTGCCCTTGTGGCTGGTGAGCTAGTTATTTTAACTATTTGATCTACTTTAAACTCTAGTATTGAATTTTGTTTAGTTTTAGGTGAGCAATTTGGTGAATTATTTGATACTTTTAGCCCATTATTACCCACTTGCCCAGATTGATGGAACATATATGACTTGATTAGTTTCGGGTGAGTAATCTGGCAAATATTAGATAATATTTGCCAATTCTCACCTCTCTTGCCTGTATAGATTAAACCTATCATACTTAAATATTTTCAGATTTGATATTATTTGCCAATTCTCACCTACTCATCCAAATAGATTGAACCTATCAGATTTGAAGGTTTCAGATGTCAGTCAGTCAGTATGTCAGTACATCAGTGAAAATGTTTTATTAAGTAGATATTTAACAAATCAATCATCCTTTAACCATTTATCTATATAGTAAATTATCTCTATATATAACTATCCATATATAATAGATCACTATCTTTTATTCATTTACCATAAAAAACTTATCCATCTATATAAATAAATCTTAAGGGGGTTTAACATCTGTCTGCAGTAATCTCAGGATCTTCTAAACTAATTTTCTTTAAAACTTTACATGCTTATAGCAGTATGATAATTAGTTTTATCCACCAAAACAATAAAGTTAAATCAAATATCTATTTGCAAAAACCTGATAAGTAAGCAAAATATTTTTTGTTCAGATATAAAAATGTAAACTACAACCTTTTAGAAAGTCAGTATAATGAAGATACTCAATACTTACAAATATATAGTTACAAATTAGTTAAGCTATCATATTTTTCAGATGTTTCAACAAATATAAGTATCTATTTATAGCAGGTATCCAATGAAAGGGTTTTCAATTAATTGGTAATGATGGGTTGAAAGGAACCAAGGTTATAGCAAAAAGGGTATAATTTTTATCTTTTGGTAAAAATTGTTAAAGTGCATGAGTGTGTCTTAGCCAGGTACCTTTCAAAATCTTCTTTAACATAAAATCTATTGTAGTGTTGTGGTAGCATCATTGCAATTTATCATCTGACTTCTTTGAGAAGATAACTGTTATAGATAGATTAGTTAAGTGATTGGTTAGATTGGCTTATATTAAAACTGTGAGAAATAATAAGATGAGAGATAGAGATAGATCATAAGTTTTTTGAATCAATTTGAAACAAGTCAGTATCTAAAAGTGATTTGAAAAACGTTATAAATAAAATTATTGTACTTAAATGTAATTTTATTGCCATTTATCCTAAACAAATGGACCAAAGATTACCAAACATACTACAAAGATGTTATGAATCAGGAGAACCAACGTAGACTGGGCTTTCTAATATTGTAATCATAAATTTGTAAATAATATATATATATATATATATATATATATATATATGGTATCTAAGACTTTAATCAGAATCAATATATCATTTTTGTTAAGCGGTTTGATATACAGTTGATTCAATAGGCACAATGATTTTGTATACAAAGTTGATGGTTTTTTACTTTCATTGGTTCAATTATATACTTAAATTAACAATGGCCATCTTTAGTACTTAATTTAAAATCTACCTAGTTGGCTTGATGGTCAATCCCATACTAAACTTAGTGATGGTCAACTATAATGATTAACATAATCTATTTATCAATTAATTTGATTGGTTCAATTACATGCTAAACTTAATTTTAGCCATCTACAATACTATAGGCTCATCACGCTATGACTATATACCCTGAATTTTTGAGCTTGTCCCCAGCCATAAGGCATATACATGTCAAAAACCCTTTTTCAATACCAATTATTTCATATAAAACAATTTATTGGTAGCAGGGATCACCCCACTAGGCAACCACCCTATTGCTCTTTTTAAAGACCCCATATCTTTATTTTTAATATCTATTGAAAAATAAATAGAGGGGAGAGAAAATGACATTTTGTCTATTTTTAGTACTATATGTCCAACATCAATTTAACCTACATTATGTTGGAGGCTGAGGAAATATTAAATCAACTCCATCTCAATATTGATCTCTATATAGAGCCATCATGTGTGGTATATGGTAGGTTCCACATCTTATAAATTACCAGATTGCTTTCAACCAAACTTACCACAAACATCATATGTAAAAGGGGAATCACCATAGCATGTTTTTCCTTATCATCTAGAGTTAGATAAAAGTAAATATAAGCTATAAAGTAATATATAGTTTTATTAAAAACAATATCTTTGAGTTTTAAAAAGCCCCAAAGGACTCCTAGCGCAGGCAACTTTACAGGATAAAGGCTTGGGGTACTGTTCCCCCTACATCACTAGGGCTACAAAATCTGAGCACCACCAAATGTGGACCTGACCACAATTTAGTTAAAGCTCACACTACCCCAAAACTGACATATGCTCACCCAGTTTAAGTACTGGGTAGACTATCTGCACCAGCCAGGAAAGGTAATCTGCCTCTCATCTCCCTTGCAGAAGACAAGACCTGATAACCCCCAGGTTTAAGGTCCCTGAGGGGGAGGAGCTGAAGCCCTCCCCTTTGGCACCTGCTTTCTTAGCAGTTATGCTCAATGACCTCTTTTTGTCCAGGAAGCCTTGGAGTCCTTTCAGATCACATGTTATTTTCTACCATGATCGATTTTGCTACCAGCCATCTCATACCAACTGAACTGGCAGCTAGCTGAGCTTCAGGCCAACTCAGCAAGCCATGACATTAATTGTAGGCAGGTGCATTAAAGTGCACCCAACCAGGATTGCCCCTCCCTTGTCCTGGGGTCCACATCTGCATAACCCCAACTTGTGGGAAAGCTGTTTGACAGGCACCATGCCCAACTTATACCCCCCCCCTTCCTGCCCATATTCTCCCCTCAAAGAGTGGTAGACACCCATGAGAACAGGTCAGCACAGCCATCACTACTATCCCGCACCCCTTTCAGGCTACCTAGATCTGACCAGTGCACCTCTCTAGGTTCTGGTGTTTGCTAATCACCTATATTTCCATGGGCTTTCTCCAGTTGTGCCATGGGGAGGCCCCCGCTAACCTTATCCAGCTCCCAGGAATCAATATCTCACTGGGCAGGCAGCTTGGCAATATTTGGGTAATCCAACAGGCATGATGATTCTGCTAGGTGGGTTGGTAGATATTAAGTTGAATTGATAGGCTCAATCACTTCCAACTTATTGATGACCAACTGCTTCCAACTTAGTTTTCCAACTACCATCTATCAACTAAAATGATCGATTAGAGTTGCTTAATAGATGATTAACCCAATCAACGCTATGGGAATCAGCTTTGTTAATCTAATAACATGCAAAGTAAATTTTTATATACCCTAGATAGATAAATAAATAGGGGGATAGATTTGTAACCCTAGTTGGGTTGATTATTATCCCATGAGCTAAACTGGTGACCCTTACTACAAAAGATCTTGAGATCACTTTAACATTAGCTCGGTTTCTAATTTTTTGCTTACGGTATAGCATCTGTTATTTATCGAGGGTCAAAAACTGCGTTACAAACCATGGTCCATCTAATCTATCTCAAAATTTGGAAGGTACCACTAACCGGTTTACCCTTCAACTATCGGATCTTCACGCCTACCTCCCCTAGGTATAGATTCTAGAGCTAGATCGGTATAATACTTGATGGGGGCTTTTTAATACGAACTTTAAGCGCCCAGGTGTATAGATACCATTCCATCTACCCCCTTTAACTTTAAAGCTTTAAAGGGATTAACTGATTAGCAAATTAACCCAAAACCCCTCCACGGGTCTAAAATTATAGCCAGATGGTATCGTTAGGATACCTGGCCAAATCTTTGGGGGCGCTCGAGATGATGAACCCATTATGATACTTAAAACCAGGGTTGAAATTTATCCAACCTAGTTTAGAACCATCTGACAAGTATTATAGATGAGTCTTTATAAGCCAGCCATTATAGGCTGAACCATAACCGAGCGATAAATTTATAGCGGTATCTACGCCATCTTGATTAGACCATTATTGTTAGTTTGAAAGGTTTAAATAGCGAAATCGATCCCTTCCAGAAGCGCTGTTTTTATGATAGGGCACAACTGCTTTGATTAGAACACCCATCCACTCTAGTAACTTGAATCTACAAACCAGGGTAACGGCTGAAACTAAATTTTGAACCCGATTTACTCATGGTCACGTTGAACGTGTTACCAACCGGACTTCGCTTTAGTTTATAATCAAGTTGCGGCACAAACTTTGGCCAAAGGATTGATTGGCAAACCTGATACCGGGGTGCAGAAGTAGAGAGGGGTACCCAAGCTTCCCGCCCACCGTATATCCATATGAATCCTTCGATGAGCTTTAGACGCTTTTTTAACGCCACCAGCATACCAGGATGAGAGACAAGGTCCAAACTCAGATCACTGACGATTAAAATGAAGGGTTCTTGTAGCTAAAGGGTTGGGGATAGGGGCGGAGAAGCGCTCCCCACTGAGGCGACGCCTTCGGGGTACGTTCCCTCACCCATAACCCCCCGCTCGAAATTGGGTGCCATCTCGGGGGGCGACGCGGCAAAGCCTTCCATCTCCCAGCCCGCGGGCAGGGGGCGGGGTCGTCAGGCCGGTTATACACCTCCTGCTCCAGCCAATCCTCGTAATTGGAGATGAACTCGTCGTCCAGATCGAAGGCTACAAAGTCAAATGGGACGTAAAAGGTATACCTTGGACTGCGGAGGATAAACTTGAGCTTAGCGGTGAGAGGGAGTTAACTGAACGGGAGTGGTGGAGTGGCGGGCGCACCGAGGCGTTGGAATGGAGCGTATACGCCATCGGAGAGCTCTGGGATCGGCACACCGGCAACGAGGGACGGCCATGCGCGTGGCTATTGGTGGAGGTAGGCGGGAGGCTGGGTTTGGAATCCGAAGGGTGTGGCATAACCGAGTGGGTGGGGATGGAGGAGTAGCGCGAAGTGTGATAGTAGGAAATCAACTCACGTAGCGCCATAGCCTGATGCTACACAGTTAACTTGAGCTGGCAAAAACATACCTCCGGGTTGAGCTCTACAGGATCATTCAACGCCCAGCCCTCTTTAAGTCCCGCACAGTGCTGGAAATAGATGGCGGATACGATCTTCATGTTGTTCTGGCGCCATTTCCGGCCCAAGTAAGGGGCCTGGCTGCGCAGGATCTTGTAGATGTACTTGTGCAGGAGCGGATGGGGGACGCGAAGCCCGCGTTTGAGGATGATGGTGGACTTGAACTGCATCAGAACCATGATACGCGCCAACCGCTGCTTAGTGAGCTTATGGAGCAGGCGGAAGAAGTTGATGGCGGTAAACACCGTCCTTCCCCGCGGAAAGGGCAGGGCGATGGCACAGCGCTCAACCATCCCCTCGCGGCTCAGGATAGAGGCCGCATCGGCCCCTTTGGCCAACTCGCGCTCCTTGGACGGGAGCGGACGGAGCAAGGCCTTGAAGAAACAGAGGTGGTCGCACTCATTGCGGATGCGCGCAAGGACCGCAAAGTCCTGAAGGCCGTACAGCTTGAGGATCAGTAGCAAGGCGTTGGAATCAACCAGCATCTGGGCATAGAACTCAAACTTGAGTGAGTGGCTGAGCTTGAACGTGGTGAGCAAGTGCAATAGGATGGATGACGCGGCCTTCGAGACAATCTCCTTGTGCCGGATATCGTCCACCTCCTCTACCGATAGATGCATGGGCGTATCGAACGGCGGTTGCAGATGCCCCTCGCGTTCAAAATCAAACGAGCCCTGGGCGTCGGGTGATGGCCGAGGCGCAGGAGCGGTGGCCAGCAGAAGCTTTAGAATCACCACCACAATCGTATATGCCTGGGGGAGCAACTGCTGATACAACTGCTCAACCTTCGCGAGACCAGGGTCATTACAACAACCGTCTAGTGCGACGCCAATTGGTAATCGCGTGTCAGGGTCATGGTCTAGCCCGTACAAGTCTCGCGTGACCTGCAACTGCTGCACAAAGGGCAGCGAAAGATAAAGGTGTTTATAGCAAAGTTCTGCCGCCTCAAGGATGGGCCTAGGCACGGCGTCCTGAGTAGCGATGAATGGCAGAGGTAGCGGTGAAGTGCGTTCAGTCTCGAGTTCCGCTGGCCCCAAAGGCTGATTTAAAACCTTAAAGTTCTCGTCAGGCACCCGCTCGGAGTGAAGGGCCCAGTGCATCCCGGTAGCGGGAGTAGTAAGGTACGGGCTGCCCAGCTCCAATGAGCAGGATGGGTACTTGCGGCTAAGCCCCAGGTGGAAGAGGTTGAATTCCTCAGGCGTCACCTTGGGCGTGCCGTGGGGAGGACTCGGGGGCAGCCGATGGCAACGTCGTTGCGCCGCTTTGATCCCGCTCACGTCCTTGACGTCTCCAGTGAGGGCCAGAAGCGCCTTCCACAGTAGGAGAAGTACCTTCTTGATGGGGTAGCCTTTGAAACTCTTCTCCTTGAGCTTGGTAATAAGCCCGAATAGAAACGGCACCAATGGGGGTTCAAGCGAGGCTGAAGCTTAGTTGTTCCTATACTAATTGGGTACCTAACTCGGTGCTCAAGCCTACTGGCGCCAACTTCCGCTTCACTTCCAACAATAAATACATGAGTGACAACTGCAATCCAATCTCCAAGTTGAGCTCGTTCAACTTGGCGAGTTCATTTGTGGAACCTTGAACCAGTATTGCGCTAGGAGGCTAAGCCTTTTCGGCATTGGGCTTACTTCGTAAACCTATCATGCGAGCGGCTGGCGGTCTCGAGCGCCCGAGCGTAGTGCGGAAGTGCCCCTATCCGGTACAACCGGTGGTTGTTGGAGATGAGGCGGGCGAGGTGCTCCGAAGGGCTGCCGCAACGCCCGAATTCGCCTATCGCCAAAGTTAGATATCACCTTGAGGCCATAAAGTCGCTCCCGACCTTGGCCGATGTACAAGAGGCACTGCGCGGCTCGATACCGACGAGTGCGGTCAGGTGTCTCTAAGGCTCTAAGCCAGACCCGTAAGATCATCTCGTGATCCTCATCTGAGAGCGAATACCAATCTAGTGCGGGCCAATAGTAAGCTATCAGCACATGTCTGGTCGGCTAAAAGTGAGCCTAAACCCCCTTTGGTGCAAGCTATGCCGCCGCATGGAAAAGCCCCAAAGCACAGCAGCTTGGTTGAGCAGCTCAAAACAGATAAACTGGGAGGACTAAACAAAAAACCACACCAAGCCGATGAGAGTTATAAATAGCCAATTCGGCTAGAAAACAATAATAACGCAACTTGACTCGTCACGAAGTCCCAAAATAAAAGTCACCAAGAAATAATCCCGACGCGACAAATCAATAAAAATTTTTGTACATTCAACGCCCCCAATAAAAGTAATTTTGTACATTCAACGCCCCCAATAAAAGTAATTCAACGCCCCCAATAAAAGTAATTTTGTACATTCAACGCCCCCAATAAAAGTAATTTTTGTACATTCAACGCCCCCAATAAAAGTAATTTTGTACATTCAACGCCCCCAATAAAAGTAATTTTGTACATTCAACGCCCCCAATAAAAGTAATTTTGTACATTCAACGCCCCCAATAAAAGTAATTCAACGCCCCCAATAAAAGTAATTTTGTACATTCAACGCCCCCAATTTGTACATTCAACGCCCCCAATAAAAGTAATTTTTTTGTACATTCAACGCCCTCAATAAAAGTAAGTCTGACCGCGAACAAAACCCGAGCGGCAGCTAAAGGGGCGAAGCCTTACCGTTAACCACCTCGTTAAAGGTTTTCTGGTTGTCGAGGTGGCGAGTTACCTCGGTGTAGGAATAAAACTCATCGATCTCCTGCGCCAAGGTGAACCCGATCTCGTACTCGAAACCAAAAGCCTAATTCTCACCCTTAGCATATTTCAAGTTTGATAACCGAAAAAAACTCGGAAACGTCCGTTTGCAAAGGTGACCGCTTGGAAAGCTTTGTGACCCGTGGTAACCAGCAAAAAGTCCAAGCTTGACTTAAACCAAGCTTAACTTAAAAGCCTCAACCTTAAACCCCATCGACATATTAATCCTAGAGGCTGATTTCTATACCATAAAATGTACCCCAAAAAAGCTTCAACCCCAGTTACCTGATCATCTGGGCCCAGGTTTAAACCCTCATCGGCACACCTCCCTGAGGAGCGCCCGCCCTTTAGATCATCCCGCCTGGCTATAAATAGTTCAGCCACCGTTCAAAACCCAAAAATACCCGGTTCGGAAGTGCACTGCCGCCGCATCTTTGCCTTAAAGCTTAAACCATCGGATTTGGGGTCCAATTTGAAAATCAATTCCAGCGGGTTAACGTCAACTTTGGACATCCGAAGATATAGAAACTTAGCAGCTTGAGTTAGAAACCTTTAAGTTACAAAGGTTGCTCAAGTTTTTAAGGTTGGGGCGGCTATATACGATCGGCCGATTAAAAGGTTGAAAGCTGGTAGTGGGCGCGTCACCCTCCCCACCACTATCACCTTCCATCGTTTTCAGATGATCATCCAGCTTGATAATTTCCGGTTTAATCCTCGGTTTAAATTTTTATAAAGCCACCGATTGATTTAGTTTAAACCAATCCCAAACTTCTCAACTTCCGATAGTTATTAGCAAAAGGTTAGTGTGAAAATAAAATAAGGGTGGTTAGCCCGGCAGGGTAATTCCTGCTTCCATTCTAAGGTTTTGTTCATCACCGGTTCGAAACCTATAAAAATCTCGGTGGAATATATTTATCCCACGGTCAACCCACCTCGGTGACTTTAAAGTAAAATGTATATAAATTCCCAATTGATTACCAGATTGGGATATTAAAGTTATCTTCTAAATGATTAACTCACCTTAGAACTTCCAGTAATCGAGGTGGGTCAACTTTGGGACAAATATACCCCACCGAGATTTTTTATAGCTAGCACAGGTTTCAAACAAGCTTTATAGCCAGTACAGGTTTCAAACAAGCATTAAACAAAACCTGTACTAGAGTGGAAGCAGGAATTACCCTGCCAGGCTAAACACCCTTACTCACCTTAGGACTTAATCTATATAAAGGCCTATAATCATCATGGCTTAATAAACGTAGCGGTTACCATCCCAAAATTTGGCATATTTGCTTGGTTTATAGGCGCTTACTGTAATACTTAATAAGAAGTATATATTTATATATCTTTAGATACTTTTTTTCTCACCGTCAGGAATTTGAGGAAGCAACTCCAACCCAATCCATATAAATCAGGGCCCCAAAGCCCCTCAGCAAGTTAATAAGCCATTAAGGCCTTAGGTAAAGCTAAAAAAGGAAAAGAGATAGGTGAGAAATGGTGCTTTATTGAAATAAGCTACAGGTTATTTATATGACCTCAAGGCTAGAGTCAGAATCAGGAAGGGAGGAATCAGAATAGAGAAAGTATCAATATTGGTTGCCAATTAAGATAAATAATATAAATATTAATACAAGGGGAGTGGGGCCATCCTTGACATAATCTGGCAGTGATCCTGAAAGGGTAACTGATTGGGGTACAGGCACCGAAATGGATTCTGCTGCAACCTGATAATTTGTTCAACATCCTTGGCATTAGTCACCGGTGTCAATTTATTAATTTAAATAAATATATTAGGGCAAGTCCCTAATACTTTGGATTGAGCTCAACCCAAGTTAATGGGGAGCTCAATCTGGCATCTGCATGTAAGGTGGGTTGTGACCCCTAGTTGGGGCTTCCCCAATAAAGGGAGAATCCTGACAATCACTCATAGATTTAATTTTATTTGATTTGATTCAATAAAACAATATTTTTAAGCCCTAAACTGCTTCACGATAAGTTTTTTAAGCCAAACTGATTCACTAAGGTTAAGCTTTGTTTAAATCTTATTCAAGGTGGGCTAACCTGGGGACAATATAGCACCAATTAATGAGGAAGTGAATTAATGGGAAAGGAAGATAAAACCTGAAAAACTATATGTGCAGCATTCTGATAGGCCAGGAACCCCATGGACCACCTTGCAATTTACTATTGCTATTTGGGGTATTGGTGCACAATGCCAACACAATCATAATCATCCCCTACCCAAAGTTCATTTACCAGGATTATTCTTGGGAGGCAGTGGTCATTGAGTGCATACTCTACCACTGGGGTACCCTCCCTCTAAGGTTAAGCTTTATTAATCTGTAAGCTTAATATCTCATAACCTTTAGTATATCTAAGCCTTATTACTTTTAATAAACTTTATCAAAAATCTAACAAGATAATATATAGTTACCTCACCTTAAAAATTTTATGAGAACAATATATTTAGATATACTTAAGCCTACTATATAGGAGAGGATGGTATAACAGTAGGGTGTGATCCTTAATAAAGTTGCCCATAATTCAATTCCTAATAGAACCTTATCAAAAGATTATATGGCTATATTGAAGTTGAACACTTATCTCAAACTAAGCAACTGAATAACAATATGGGCTATAGAACTCTCTCTAGGATGCCAGAGTATATATGTAAGTCCAGGAAAGCATCCTCTCTGCCTAGATTAAGCAGTATTCCCATTACTCAATAAGAAGGGTCCTAAGAGGGCAGCTGTCCCCCTTGTCATGCAGGGGTGATATTACTCATGTGATAAACAAGCGTTGGGTGACAGCCATTTCTCTGAAGATTCCCCACTGGTTCTCACAATTTCTTCTGCCAAATTAGTATGGCAAATTGAAGAAATCTGTGCTGAAATATCTGGAATACCTATCTCCCATGGTAATGAGGCCCAATGGGTGCACATATTCAGCTTCAAAACCTTTGAAAACAACGCCCATTGGGCTTGTACCTACTAAGATGTGAATGCCTAATGTGGGATCTGCAGCGAAATTTGAAAAGGGCGTTGGGCCATTGTTGAAAGTCATTTCCAGCTCTGAACCCTTTCCTCTCAGATTAGGATTATTGCTCAAGGAATCCCACTTGGCCAAATGGATGCCAAAGTGACTGGGTGTGGGCAAGTTGGGTATCCTGAACCCATTCCCAACTTCTTGGGACTGCCCCTATGTGGGGTGGCTCTGGGAGGTTCCAGTTGCCCATCAGGTGAGATGCTATCATGTTAACCATTGGAAAGATGGAAAATCCAATATTCTGGTGGCTGAGGCTGAATCAGCAGTGACTCAGCCCACCACTGATTCTTTTGATGTTGATTTCTAATATGTTTGATCTTATCTCCCCCTTGCTCAAAGTTTGCTGGTATAGGTTGAATTTTGAGGGCCTCAATCCTATGCTTTGATAAATTATCTCCTAAATCAACCACTATTCAATCAGACAACGCACTGAGGAAATTGTCAGTTGATTTTCTTTCCTCAACTTTTTCAGATAAAAAATTCCACTTCCTGATTCCAGCTCAAATTATGTTCAAATACAAACCACCTTTTCTGATTCAACTATCTTAAGAACCCACTGGCCCCAGGGTTATGTTTAACTAGTTTGTCGCTAGGTTCTTATACATAACTATAGCTTATAAGCGTTTAGTGGCAAAATCTCTTATTAGACTCATAACAGTCGCTCAAGCAGCAATGCCACTGGAATTTGGGCTTGTTATTTGGGTGCTTCAGCACTTAAACTGGCAGGCCAGTCTAAAATAACTTGCTATCTTTATGACATAATCAAAAGACCAAAAATTTCAACTATTTCCGCCCTTCTTGTTAAGATGGGTGCAGCAGTACATTTTCTTTCAAATAAATAAGGTTTTTGTAGAAGCACTACTTTGGACACAATAGCCCAGTGTACCCCATATTCACTCAGCCTGACCTCCAAAATGAGGTTTTATTCTAGGCGCCACCAAGGCTGCCTTGGTATTAAATCCCCGCTCCAAATAAGTATCCAAATTAATTTCAATAGTCATCACAGCCCTACACCCATGTCAGTATATAATGGCATTCTGAATTATGAAATATCTGCCCCTGTTGCAAAACTTGTGTTTTCCCCACTCCTATTGTAATCTCTTCATTATCTATGGACTCAACTACAGCTGCCAATAAAGAGAACTCCACCTACTTTATATTACCAATGAAAATTAGTATCAGTTCACACCAGGTGTCTTTTGAGGCCTTGGTTGACACTGGTGCAGCGGGTAATTTTATGAGTTTTAGAGTTATCCCACTAGCTGGACCTTGACCTGAACTTAGGTCCTACAGTGATGGTTGCTTCGTTGGCCTCCCAGCCCTCATACAAAGCATGACATCTGGTACCCCTCTTGGTTCACCAGTTTAGCTTTTGCAATTGATTCTTTGCAATGCCAAATTTGGTGTTTCCTGTAACAATTGACAATTGTACATAAATCTCATAAGGTTGGTAATTATAATATTCATGTGCATCAATAGTTGCAATTCCATTATTCTGAGTAGGATTTTCCTATTCAGGCCAATAATGAAATAAATTTAATAAAATTAGTTATTTGATTGGTTGTCCATTCTGAGGTTCCCCTCTGATTCTCCATTGAGTTGCCTGGATGCCATCAATTCTGGAGGCTTTTGCACCCCTCATTACCTCCAATTCATTTAGCCTTTTTAGAAAAAGTATATCAAAGTGAGGTCAGCCCATTGGACCTCACTTTGGAATTCTATTCTGACTTTGAGTCCATTCCCAATAAAGGCCACTATTTGCTGGATTTGTTTTATTTAATTTATATATTTAAAACAAGATTGGGGGTGCAGATGGTGGTGCGGTGAGGAGGAGAGGAAAGGGGGTGGATGCGCTGGGATCCTCTTGAGAGTGGCCTTGCCCTGGTGAGAGGGGAAGGAGCCAGAGTGGCCCAAGGTGACAGAGGCTGGTTGACCACACCTCAGCCAGGTAACCTCAAGGCGACGGAGGCCGTAGGGACACACCTCAGCCTGGGGGCCGATGGTGACAGAGGCCAGTGCACTGCACCTCAGCCCGGATGCCTGGCAAGGCCATCCATTTGGACAGGACCATACAGAGTTGGTACAGCCACATATGGGGGTGGTGGTTAAGGGCTGGTGGCGGGCTGGGCCTTGGGAGCCCCATCCATTACATTATTCCAAAGTTAAAATTTCTTTGGTGGGCTGTGGTACCATCCAGCCTGCAAGATGGCCACAGTCAATGTCCCAAGCATCACCATTGGTCATTGTTCCCTTTTGTTAGTTTGTAGGGCCTTCCAACGAAGGGGATGGGTAGCTTGGGGGGTGGCCAGACTGCTGGCAGTTGATGGCCTCCTGTGCCCACCAGGAGACCTCCAAAGAGCCCATTGATATGATCTGGGGGCTCTGGATTTCAGGTCAATTTCCCCAAGCTGCTCACAAAAAGGTCCCCTGTCAAAAAAGTTATTGGTCACTGCACGCCTGCCTTGACCGTTTAGGTCTGAGTCCACCAGGATTTCCATTTTACAAGGGGTAATGTAACAATTGATGATTGTACATGAATCTCATAAGGTTGGGAATTATGAGATTCGTGTGCATCAATAGTTGCAATTCCATTAATCTGAGTAGGATTTTCCTATTTGGGTCAGTAATGGAATAAATTAAATAAAATTAATTATTTGATTGGTTGTCCATTCTGAGGTCCCCCTTCAATTCTCCATCTAGTTGCCTGGATGCCATAAATTCTGGAGGCTTTTGCACCCCTCATTACCTCCAATTCATTTAGCCTTTTTAGAAAAAGTATATCAAAGTGAGGTCAGCCCATCAGACCTCACTTTGGAATTCTATTCTGACTTTGAGTCCATTCCCAATAAAGGCCACTATTTGCTGGATTTGGTTTATTTAATTTTATATATTTAAAACAAGATTGGGGGTGCAGATGGTGGTGCGGTGAGGAGGAGAGGAAAGGGGGTGGACGCGCTGGGATCCTCTTGAGAGTGGCCTTGCCCTGGTGAGAGGGGAAGGAGCCAGAGTGGCCCAAGGTGACAGAGGCTGGTTGACCACACCTCAGCCAGGTAACCTCAAGGCGACGGAGGCCGTAGGGACACACCTCAGCCTGGGGGCCGATGGTGACAGAGGCCAGTGCACTGCACCTCAGCCTGGATGCCTGGCAAGGCCATCCATTTGGACAGGACCATACAGAGTTGGTACAGCCACATATGGGGGTGGTGGTTAAGGGCTGGTGGCGGGCTGGGCCTTGGGAGTCCCATCCATTACATTATTCCAAAGTTAAAATTTCTTTGGTGGGCTGTGGTACCATCCAGCCTGCAAGATGGCCACAGTCAATGTCCCAAGCATCACCGTTGGTCATTGGTCCCTTTTGTTGGTTTTTAGGGCCTTCCAACAAAGGGGATGGGTAGCTTGGGGGGTGGGACAGACTGCTGGCAGTTGATAGCCTCCTGTGCCCACCAGGAGACCTCCAGAGAGCCCATTGATATGATCTGGAGGGCTCTGAATTCAGGTCAATTTCCCCAAGCTGCTCACAAAAAAGGTCCCCTGTCAAAAAAGTCATTGGCTACTGCACGCCTGCCTTGCCCGTTTAGGTCTGAGTCCACCAGGATTTCCATTTTACAAGGGGGTAATGTAACAATTGATGATTGTACATGAATCTCATAAGGTTGGGAATTATAATATTCGTGTGCATCAATAGTTGCAATTCCATTAATCTGAGTAGGATTTTCCTATTTGGGTCAAGAATGGAATAAATTAAACAAAATTAATTATTTGATTGGTTGTCCATTCTGAGGTCCCCCTTCAATTCTCCATCTAGTTGCCTGGATGCCATCAATTCTGGAGGCTTTTGCACCCCTCATTACCTCCAATTCATTTAGCCTTTTTAAGAAAAGTATATCAAAGTGAGGTCAGCCCATCAGACCTCACTTTGGAATTCTATTCTGACTTTGAGTCCATTCCCAATAAAGGCCGCTATTTGCTGGATTTGTTTTATTTAATTATATTTATTTAAAACAAGATTGGGGGTGCAGATGATGGTGCGGTGAGGAGGAGAGGAAAGGGGGTGGACGTGCTGGGATCCTCTTGAGAGTGGCCTTGCCCTGGTGAGAGGGTAAGGAGCCAGAGTGGCCCGAGGTGACAGAGGCCATTTGACCACACCTCGGCCTGGGGGCCCATGGTGACAGAGGCTGGTGCACTGCACCTCAGCCCGGATGCCTGGCAAGGCCATCCATTTGGACAGGACCATACGGAGTTGGTATGGCCACATATGGGGGTGATGTTTAAGGGCTGGTGGCGGGCTGGGCCTTAGGAGCCCCATCCGTTACATTTCCAGTGATTTTGGGGGTGAATTGGTGGCGTTGGCAGCACGTTAGAAATCACCTCATATCTAATATGGTGTCATTCTCTAATGGCCAGATGGAGGGCGAGTTTCCATTGTTGAGTACCCTCACTAAAGCTTGCAACCATAGTTTAATTACAACCATTGATTCCCTCATTGGTCTTCCGCCTGATTTTCCCATTGAGTTAATGGGATATCAGGGCATTTTTGACTCTACCAAGGCTGATTGTTTTCCCCCTCATTCAAAATCTGACTTGGGGTTTTTCACTACGGTACAGGTGGTTAACATAAACTTCCCACTGTACCTGCATACAGTGGAAGAGGAGGTTGCCCTCAACGCATGGTTGGAAGACATGCTTCAGAAAGGTTATTATTGGAATTTTGTGAGAAATTACAATAAGCAGGTGCTACAAAGGCTACAAAATTATTAGTTTTATGGCTCTAGTGAAGATTAACTCAATTGCAACGAAGCTATTAGTTCCATTGCTATAGTTGATTCCAATCGGAAATACAGAATCCTATATGAAAAGAGACTGAAATTATGCTAATCAAGACAAAAATTGTGGTACTTTATTAGTTAGAAATGAGGGATATTTATAGGGGTAGATTTAGTAGGTATGCGTGAGGATTTTTGAGATGCACCTAAGGGAAGATCTTTCCTATTAGATGACCAATATTGCTGATTATTAATGCCATACTTGTGATGGCCAGATTTGATAATATTCTTATTTGATGAGACCAATTTTCTTATATGATTTTCTGCCTCATCAGATAGTTTGGCATCATCCTTCAGAGAAGGTTGATAACTCCGAAGGGTTGATCGTTGGTCTATCCTAGAATCAGATATCTCTAACATAGATTTTACAATCTCATTAGACCAAGATATCAAATCTCAATCTTGAGTAACTTTGGTCATCATAGATGAATCACCAACAATGCCCCCCTCAAGATCTTGCCTAGGGGGCACATACTTACGCAGAAATCTACTATGCACTCTATTGATAACAGTACCAGTATCAACAGCGGCAATGGAGTATTCAATACCCCAATAATAAATAATATGGTATGGACCAGCCCATAAGGTGTCAAGTTTGTGAATCCTTCCTCCCGGCCTATGGTGATAGAAGAGTACCAGATCCCCAACTTGATATTCTGGTAGCATAGGTCTACTAGCGTTGGTTCTTGTTCCCTCTTTTAAGGTGGTAGCAGCAAGGGAACTTGAAGCTAAAGCTTGTAATCAAATAATTTCATCAGCTAGTCTCCTCATAGCTAAATCAGTAGTTTGTGGGGTAGCTTCCTCAAGTATAGGTTGTACACTTGAGGGGAGGATAGGATCCTGACCATATAAAGCTTTAAAAGGAGACATTCCAATTATATGATGGTAGCTAACTCTATAGGCTAACATTGCACTAGGCAAATAGAGATTCCATCTACTAGGGTCATTGGAAGCCATCTTTCAAAGAATGGCTACAAGGGTGCCATTTGCTTGTTCAACTGCACCATTAGTAGAAGGATTATATGGGGATGTGAATGACTGATAAGTACCCATTAACTTAGTAAGCTCAGATACCACCTGAGAAATGAAGTTGGTCCCATTATCTGATAACAGGACTTTTGGGCTACCATGCCTGGTAAAAACTTGCTTAAAAAGAAAGGA
>JAKSZP010019186.1:0-30164 GCA_022478985.1 Massospora cicadina
AATTAAACTATGTTAGGGAAATATGGGGTTTGCTGAAGTGGGTACAAGCACTAATCCACCAATAGGCAAACACCACCATCCAATTTGGTAGAAGATGTCAAAACTGACTTCATTCTTGTAATTGATTGAAGTTAGATTTGACCTGAACGTGTGATTTTGTATATGGAACAGGTTTCAAAACAGCCTTCCTCGACTAACCAAATCAAACTGTCTACATTGATTGCATAATCTTTCCGTTTTAACGCCTGGGCCAACACAAGGGGCTGGGCATTAGGCACCTCACTAGTACCAACCATGGCATATTTAGCTTGTACCTAGCGTTGGTCTAGTGTGTGCCTGGGGTCAGGGAGGGCCTGAAGCTTCACTCTGGTCCTCCCAACGCCCACCCTTATCCTTGGGGTTAGTCCCCACTATGATGTCTCTAACCATGACAAAACAAATGACAAGACTTGGGTGGGCCCCCAGGGGTCTCCATATCCAATCTGTGCTCAGGGGAGAAGTGCTTGTGTGCCTCAATCTGGAGGGGACCAGGATGGCCCAGCGGTGCCCAAGATGCGAGTGTAGATTTAGAGCAGATAAAATGGCTGGAGTTGTTTGAGATCTCCTAAAAGAGGTCCATTCACAGGTTCTTCCAAGTTAACATATTAAAGTATAATATAAACTAACGGGATTTTATTGGAGAGGAAGATGACCAATGAGGAAGGTTGATTTTGAGGAATCATATATAAAAAAATAGTTGGTGAATCATTGTTTGGTGGAAATGATGCTAAGCCAGGTGCATCAATAAGTGCACGATTCCATCTTACAGGGTGCTATACTTTTATATCGACTGAACTCGAGTGAGTGATTATATATGAAGCTGACCCAAGTTGAAAATTTCATAAACCAAACAGGTTTTGAACCCACGTTCACCAAGTAACTAAATTGAACCATCGTCGTTTAGAAGGTAACTCGTCCATTTTAACGCCAATGCCATAACATGGGGCTGGCGTTATGAACTTCACCTGTACCAACCTGGGAATATCTGGTCAGCACCCAGTTTTGGTCCAAGATGTGCTTTAGGTCAGATAGTCCCGCAGCTTGACCTTTTGGGCCTCCTGACGCCCAGCCATGTCTTGGCTGTTGGTATCCTTAATTAAGTCATGTAAACATGACATTACCCTCTCCTCTTTTTTGGGCTCCACCCCCCTCCAGGGGCATTCACCAAGGAAAAGTTTTTGTGGTCAGGGGCCAGCTTCATGGCAGCGATGGCTTTCTTGGACTTAGATCCTGCGGCCTCCAGGAAACGCTAATTTAATACTTCAATTTGATCTTGAGCATGGGCGCAATCATGCGCTGGGACCCAACTGTTCTCCGCTGCATCAAATCCCTTCCAGGATACAAGATACTCAAGTCTTATTCTTACCTGTTGGGAGGCTACAATATTCTCTACTTCCCACACCAGCGCCCCATCCATGATATAAGCCTCAGGAGTCTCTGGTGGGGGTCCTCAAACAATGTATGCTTTCTTTCATGGAAGACTTAAAAGATTCAAAACGAGGAGGGGAGATCCAACTGGTATGAGGCGTGGCCCACCTTTCTGACAATGTGGTAAGGTCCAATCCTTTTTGGTCCCAATTTTTTGCATGGTTGCTTGATTAGATATTTTAGCATCCAGCATCACGAGACCTCCTTCCTTGTACACTGGTCCAACTCATCTCTTACCATCAGCGTTCTCCTTGTAAGCCTGCATGACTGCATCTAAATTTATGCTCACCCTGGTGTATTTTCTTGATCATTTTGGAAAAGTTCACCACCGCTTCCACCTTGTATCCACAAGTGGGCTCCATGTTGAAGATGAGATTGAAGCCATAGTTGGCGAAGAGTGGAGAACAAACAATTGATGCATGTTGGGCGTTGTTATAGCTTAATTGGTCCATGAGGAGATGGGAAACCCTGTCTGAATGATATGCAGCAGTGTAACATTACAAGTACTGCTCCAAGCACTGGTTCACTTGTTCACTCTGCCCATATGATTGGGGGTGATAGGCAGTCAAATGGCAGGGGCAGATCTAAAAGATTCTTACACTACTCTTATCAAAGGAGGAGGAAAATTGGGGTCCACAATTTAATTATTTCTTAGTGGAACCCGTGAAGAGCAAACACATGAGTGACGAAGAGCCTAGACATCTCAGCCACAGTAACTGTGGTTCTACAGGGAATAAAGTAGGTGAACTTTGTAAAACGGTCCACCACTGCCATGATGGCATCGTAGCCATCAGACACAGAAAATTCCACAATAAAATCCACCAATAAATAAGTCCAAGGCCCTTCATCCTTTTGCATGGTACCAGCAACCCTGCTAGTGGCTAGTGATTCACTATCTTTTAGTTGCAGACCAGGCACCCCTTATAATAACTGCCCACCTGTGCGGCTAACTCATTCCAATTGCAAGTGTGGCGAATTAGCTCTAGATTCTTCGCCTTCCCAGAATGACCAACTGAGATTCTGTCATGATGGTCCTGGATGATTCCCAGGTGAAGTGGTCTGTTGGGAACCCATAAGCGTCCCTGAAACCACACCATCTCATCCTTCACATGAAAACCCTTGTAATATCCTCCTGATTCAACGCGCTCTTATTAAGAACTAAAGCATATTCAACTGAAAAAGCTGTGAAAGGACTACCTTTCTGAAAATACTATATTTCTCCTCATTTTCCAGAGGAGCAAGTGCTGGCCTGTGGGCCAATGGAGTGGGAAGTTGAAAAACGATATTACCTGGCGGAATCATCAAATGAATATTATGCACCTCTACCTCCTTAGTATCTGGAACTAGTGCAGGGTTGTGGCTCAAAGCATCCGCCAAACCATTCTCCTTGCCCTTTGTATACTGATAATAGAACACAAATTGCGACAAGATCTCAAAACAGCAGGTTTGCCACTGGGTCATGACATGAGTTGCGTGGTAGTACAGCAAGGCATGGTGGTCTGTACATACGCAGAAAGGTTGGGATAAGCCATGCAAGTGATGACGTCAATAAGTCAGCGCTCAACCACTGCTAATAACTCTTAATCATATAAGGCATAGTTTAACGCAAGTAAAGACATCTTTCTGGAAAAATATCCCACCAGATGCTCTATTCCATATTCGCTTACTTGTAATAGGGCCTTCGCTATGGAGAAGTTAAAGTCATTATAAGCCAAGGTAAACTCTTTAATTGAGTCAACATGGCAAAGGATAGACGTGGACAGCAGGGTACACTTTACCACCTGAAAGGCATCCTGAAAAGTTGGGGACCACTGGAGCACTTTTTCCCCACTCATCTTGTACAAGTGAGCTGCCACGTCAGAAAGATTCAGTGAGAATTTCTTAAAGAAACATTTGTCCCCAAAAAACTTCTCTTTTCCTTAACTGAAGTTGGGGTGGGCCACTCATGAATCGCCTTCATCTTGTCTGGAGTTATGAGCCCTTAGTCAGACACGACGTTGCCCAGAAAGGTGACCTGGGACTTGAAGAATTTAAATTTTTTATTATTAACGTAAGGTCAGCTGCCCTCAAACACTCCACCACCTGCTGAAGGTGTACTGCATGGGACTCATTATCAGGGGAGAACACCATAATATTAACCATGTAAGCTACCACGCATACCCCCATTAGATCTCCAAAAGCCGCATAAATACTATTGAAAGATAGAAGCGGCATTTCTAAGCTCAAAAGGCATAACCTGAAATGGGAAAATTCCTTTTCTGTACAGAATGTGATTAACCACTCCTGGACCTTCTTGATCTGTATCTGATTGAACACATATAATCAATCCATTTTGGAGAAGACTCTCGCCTTCTCTACATAGCGTGCAACCTGTGAGTCCAGTGGGATGGGATGCGAGTCTGGTACTGTGACGTTGTTGAGATTCCCATAATCCATGCATGGGCGTAAGGTACCATTGGCCTTCTCCACAAAGAGAAGTGGATAGCATACTGGGAAGGTTCGCTGAAAAATCGCGCCTATGGCTAACTGCTTTTTAACCCAAACATTTAAGGCTGCTTCCTCCCATAAAGTAAAAGGGTAAATTGGAGAAGATATATGCACCAGATCAACGATGAGCTTGAACTCAAAATCAAATTCTGAATGAGCTGGTAGTACATTGGCTGAGACCATGTCAAATGAAGATTCCAACCCCTCCAAACAGGAAGGTAAGGGAACCTCCAAAGATGGCTTCAGCAACGGAGCAATACTGAGTGTGTGGATATTGGGCCAGAGGGGCAGATCGCCCCTAGAGTTTGCTTCATCCAGAGGGACAACTAATTCATGACCATTCTTCAAAGTTAGGGACAAGTTATTGTCTTTAAAATTGGTTCTGACGTCAAACTTTCTCCACAACTCTACACCCATTATGATGGGGTACAAGAGGTTTTTGATAGCTTGGAAGCGGTCAGAAAAATGATCTTTTCCAACTTGATAGTCCACTAACCCTAGAACTTTCAGCGTGTGAATACCTTTGGAAGCCCCTCCCCTAACCATACTACCTGTCAAGTAACTCAGCTCAAGGTAGTGGCTAGGTATTGGTCAATAAAATTCTCAGAGGCTCCTTTATCCACCCTTAATAGTCATGCTGATTTTCCCTAAAGGGGATGAAAGGGTAGCAGTTAACAAATAGTATCTATAAAGTTCTTTACATATAGAATAAAATGCTAACACTTCACTTATAAAAAATTTTCTTCAAGCATAGCATGCCACCAGGGTACGTTTCTGCATCATAGAATGGAAAGGGATAGTTGGTCACTCTTACTACTGAGGTCACATATC
This sequence comes from Massospora cicadina, assembly GCA_022478985.1. Classification (NCBI taxonomy): domain Eukaryota; kingdom Fungi; phylum Entomophthoromycota; class Entomophthoromycetes; order Entomophthorales; family Entomophthoraceae; genus Massospora; species Massospora cicadina. The sequence continues at coordinate 4,786 of JAKSZP010019186.1, forward strand.
CCACCATATCTTCAGAAATTGCATAATTTTTTTATATTGAAGAAATAACTCCTTTTCTACCTCCTGTGTTCTGTGGATAAGGGTAGTGGTAAAACGTGGGTTCTCTGGGGTGATTTGATATACTGAAATGAGTTCCATATCTGAGCCATAATAGTAGATATAGGGCTTGGTTTTATATAAGAAAACACTGTTATAAAATGAGTTTTAAGCCGTGAACGACCCCATACCCATTTCAATGATAGGTTGTGCATCGTTATCCAAGGCCGTTACCACCAGGCCCTCCATCAATGACCCAGCCTGCACCATCCAAACGTTGTTATGAGGAAAAACCATTTTAATTGTGTCAATTTTGTTAATTTTGGTAAAAGTCAGGGAATCACAACTCCCATATTATGAAGCATCCATATCAACCATGTACAAGCAAGGATGGTGGTAATTCCCAGTCAGAGGTAGCAAGAATAATGCCGAGATGCTCCAACAATCAGCAAAATGAGAAAACAGAGGTGAGACCCACCACATCTTTGACCAACAGCTGGTGCTCCCAATTCATACTTTGCAAAAGTCCCACATGGATAATGTTTGTGCACATAAAATAAAGTGGTTGGTCGTCTAATGTCAAGAGTGTCTATAACTCTCCTGTTCCCAGTGAGGTGGTGCGCGGTGCACTGCCACAACGCCAGGGAACTCGTTGTCAGCATTGAGGTGATAATAGCCCTGAAGATGGTGCTTGAGCTAAAGTAGTAAAGGGCAATGGTGTGAAAGATGGTATTTATTATTAGGTAACAAACAAACGACAAGACTTGGGTGGACCCCCGCAGAGTGTCCATATCCAAGCTGTGCTCAGGGCGGAAGTGTTTGGTGCCTCGGTCTGGAGGGGACCAGGATGACCCAGCAGTGCCCAAGATGAGGTTGTAAATTTAGAGCGGATAAATCAGCTGGTGTTGTTCAAGACTCCCTCAAAGAAGTCATCACACAGGTTTGCCTAAGTTAACATATTAAAGTATAATATAAACTAACGGGATTTTATTGGAGAGGAAGATGACCAACGAGGAAGGTTGATTTTGAGGAATCATATATAAACAATAGTGGGGGAATCATTGATTGGTGGAAATGGTGCTAAGCTCAGATGCACCAATATGTGCACGCTTTCATCTGACAGGGCACAATACTTTGAAATCGACCAAACTTGATGGATTGGTTGAATGTGAGGTTGACTTAAGCTGGAAATTTCATAAAATGAATGGGTTTAAAACCCCCGTTCACCAAGTAACTGAATTTAATTGTCTTCGTTTAGAATAAACTCATCCATTTTAACTCCAATGCTGTAACATGGGGCTGGGCGTTATGCACTTCACCTGGACCAACCTGGGCATATATGGCCTGCACCCAGCGTTGGTCCAAGGTGTGCTTTAGGTCAGGAAGGTCCTGCAGCTTGACCTTTTGGGCCTCCTGACGCCCAGCCTTGTCTTGGCTGTTGATACCCTCAATTAAGTCATATAAACATGACAATTTGGGCCAATGCAGTGTATGAACATTCATAACACTATTTCAAGATCTTACTTTTTGCTGCCCTGTTAAGTACCAACGTCTTAAGTCTTAAAGTAACAAGGTGTACGCCATGATCTTACCTCTCATCCTGCCCGCCTTTGAGCCGCACACATCCATAATGACATCCCTTCAGTACCCCACAACGCATGCCTTCTGGTTATTCCTCCTGTTCCATACATCATTGATGTACCCTCAGCATGTAGCCCTAAACACAGTTGTGCTTGCCGTTTCTTCCTTACGTTGGAGTGGTCTTGCTTGACACTGTGCAGAAACTGCTCAAGAGTATATCATGCCCGCTATGCCCAAGCATATAATGCCACTTATGTGTCCCCACCACACCTTGCATGGAGCGCATTCCATTTCCCCTCTCCCCTACCTCTTCCGTTACCCACTGTTGCCTCCATCTTATAAGGGGAAGATGACACACTGAACTCAAGTCAAGTTTGTCATTCACTTTTTTAAGAAGCAATTTGAGCCTTCAAACACTTACCTTTCAGAGCTCAGGGTATTTCTCCCTTTGATTGCAACGCCAGAATACCTAAAGTTCAGTATATAAGTTCTTTAATATCAAGATTCCACAGCTTAAAATTATATGATGGCTTTTATGCTCGCTTTACAAGAGCGATTTTTACTTTACTAAATAACTTAGGTCTAAACTTTGGCTTTTTATTTTTCCAACTTTGCTGAAGCCACCATAAGTTTATTTCATTAGTTCCACATGGACTTGTTGAGAAACTGAGATAACATTGAAACCTCTTAAGCATATGACAACGGGGCTAAAGTGAGGTCTAAGGGGTCCATCAATTGGTGCATGTGATTTAGGGCTTCAAGGATTGGGTTTCTATAGGATTCCTCCATGAACTTCTCCATCATTTCAAGCGTATATAAATAGACCTTTGAGGCCTCTGCGTCTACCAGGAAAAGAGGTTTCCCAGGGTTCTGTTGGATTTATCTCCCATGAGATCCATAATCTTGGCCCTTGTGGGTTAGGTTGCGCCACCATGATCCTAGGGTATAGAGCTACTGGTCAAGGTAAGAACCGATTTGCACAAGATAATGTAGTTTTCATGCAATGTCAGAGCATGGTATCAAGGTTGAGTAAAGTGGTCTTGTCAACTTGTATAGTCTGCTGTACTTAGAAAGAGTGGGGCATTGGGAATGGAGGTAAGCACTTTTGGAGCTGAGTTAACGTTGAAATGTCAAATATCTTTTAGGTAATTGGATCAGAAATGCCTTTGGCTTTGTGGCCTTAAACTATGTTTTTGTTGCCAAAAAAAATTTTCTCACTTTCAAATAGTTTGAAAAATCATCATTGGTGGTGATTATAGTGGTCTGATTGGGTTTCAGTATGGTTTTTATGAAGCCAACTTTTTGCTTCTTTTGTATCCAGGTTGAGCCATAATCTGTTCTTCTAGTTTGTATGCTGCCTCAAGGATCTGAGGTCCATTATACCATGGCACAAGAAACCTGTTACCTGGTTGAAAGAGGTCAGAATCTGATAATGGCAGTGTCCTCTGTTAGTATGAGAGAGTTGACTAGCTGTTGGAAAGCCTTAATGTGGTCATTTAGGCTTGAAGTGAGGGCCCATTGGTATAATAGATAGAGCAGTAGCTAAGTATTGACGTTAAGGTGGCTCCATTTAAGAGACAATTTTGAATATAGAAAGTGGAACCTCCCCTAAGTGAGAGTTCTGGTACATTATAGTGTAGGACATGACTTCACCTCTACTTGCAGGTCATTAATCAGGGCCAACAGTTGTTCTTTGAAAGGCTCTATATTTCCCATTGTAATTCTTTCAATTTAAGTTTATCCAGGACTCCCAACACCTTTCAGGCTACATCATCAGAGGGGCAAGAGATAGGCCTAATCACCACCATAATTTATGCTTGCAATCTTGATGGGGGTGATTGGATGTGCCACTTAAGCGAGTAGTGTTTGTTTGATGGATCTAATCAGTGTGACCCATGACCAACATGTCAGAAGGGCGCGTATACGGCCATATAGACTTCTTTTGGCTGTTGACTGACCTGAGTTTAACAGGTCTTGTGCCATTAACTTAACCACAGTGTTAAGTGGCTGGGTTATTATGCCATACATCCAATGTGCCTAAAAAAGATTTGGATTCCTTTAGGGTATCCAATACCCACCTTAGTATCCATAGTCCATATGACATTGCCATTCTAAGGATTTGATAGTATAATTTTACTATAGTACATGTATGGTAAGTATAATTTGAAAAGCGTTGTCCCTGCTTAAATACTAAAATTAAGTAACAACAAACATTATTGCCCATATTTCTCTGGTGATGATGAGGCTACTGTATTTGAGTGGGGCAGTTGCATCTGCAACTCTTGGTTATGATTGGGGTTGGGGTTGGGACTAACTTGGAGGTCCACTTGATATTAGGGGGGATTGTTAGTGCATCCTCAATCATGAATATGCCAACAGCTTTTTCCATTTCACATTCCAGTGTGTCTCCCTCTTTGACTTGGCCTTGATTAAAGTTGAGTGGGTTGGGTCATGGAGCCTTAATCATAAATTTGGGTCAGCAGGAGTGAAGCCATAGTTATTTTAATGGTATTGCATCTCTCTGGGGTGCGTTCCTTAGTTTTCCATTGAAGATGCTAGTACTTAAAACACCAGTGAAAAAGCCACTGTTATCACCAAGATTAGCGCGTGGGGCTTTTCCTAAGGTCTAGGAAGTTTCAATGGAGAGAAAACTTAAGAATTTAAATAAATTTTTAAAGGTTATTTTTGAGAAATGATTTATTACGTAAATAAGAATTGACTAGCATTTTTATTATTAGCTGAGTGCTGGACATAGATACTAGTGCAAAGGGAGGTAGAGAGCGTTTTTAGATATCTATGAAAAGAAAATGACAATCAAATGTGACAAGGGTGTTGGGAACTTGTCTAATTCCATTCCTAGGGTTTTTGATGTCCTATGAGGTCCTTGGGATTGAAAATAGCGGCTGGATTATCCAGCGCCTCGATTTAAGGTTCTTTGCAAGATTTTAAAGGTAATAAATTTTTATGCTAAAGTCTCTTCTGATGCTGATTTGACGGCAAAGGTTTTTATTTTCTGCATCCATGAGGCAGCCAATTCATTTGTTCAGAGGTATCTCACTCATTAAAGTGTGGCAGTTCTGTTTATCTCATGAAATTGAACGTGATTTTAAGAGTTTGTCAAAAACCTTGCTACATAAGCCCATGATCTTATATAAATAGGCTTCATCAAATTGCTGATAGTGTAAGGTGGAGGGTGCTTGCTAGTCATAAGTTGGTGTGGACTTAATCAGGGAGGAGCGGCATCTACTTAGTACTCATTGAAGGCGAGCCTCAAGTCTGCAATCTTTTCCAGTGGTTAGTCTAATGGGGTGATCCCTTCTGTCAGGATTTTAACCAGACAAATCCTTCCAATAGTATCTAAATTAGTGGTTTTGGTTAGTCAGGTGTAATTGCCAGCTAATCTCCTAGTTAGATACTATTTAATGTTATAATTTAATTGAGTTTAGGTTCAGTGGAATCTTCATTTGCTGCCATAATGCTATACAAAGATCGTTGTGGGAGTTTCCAGCGGAAAGCTGATGAATACATTACAAATTATCTGAAATGGTTATGCTGACTAATTTGGAACACTGGTGACTCATGCCAAGAATGCTCAAAATTCATATTTATTTATGAATTTATATACAATTGACCAGCGACTTATGCTGAGGATGGATTGACCTAATATTAATAATTTGGTGATCAGATGAGCAGATCTGGAGGGAATTGCTATAGAGTATGAATGAATGAAGTTACGATCTGATAGAGTTGTGGCATCAAGAGGCTGATAGGTTTTCTGGTATTTGAATGGCCAAAGAGTACTTGGGCGCAGTAGCCCTGAAAGAAGTACAAATAGTCGTTCATTCCCTCTTAAGAAACATCTCTCTTAAACCATTCTTACTTTTATTTGATAGTGGCTTAGAGCAGCTAGAGTAGGAGTAGATAGGGCTAGGGATCCCCAATATGTGCGGGTGATCACACCTGGAGTGGCCAGCGCTTCAAGCTCCCATGCCTCCTCTCTATGAGAACCAGCGGGAACCTGGCCAGCTGGCTACCAGTGGATGAGCTGCATAGCCACCAACCCTAGCGGGGTGCAGCACAGGAGGTGCCATAGCCGCCCAAGAAGGGGGATGGACTTGCCAGGGAATGCCCAGATGGGTTGGTGAAGGGTTGCAAGGGTGGGGCAGCGCAGAAGTGCCTGAGCTGCCCAGGAAAGGGGCAGGACTTGCTGGGGCACACGCTGAGAACGCCTGGGGCTAAAGGTTAAGCCATTGTTGGTTGGTTGATAGGTTGGATGCAGGACTTATAGGGATTGGTATGCCAATGAAGGCAAAATAGCAAAGGCCACCAGTCTTCATACTGTTTGGCCTGGCACACTAGCGGAGCCCAGGGTCAATTTTTATGACACCTTCCTCGATCCAAAATGGGTTTAAGGTCCTGTCTAGCCTGATGGGTATGGAGGGGACTCTTACACCATCCATCTTCAACCCATTTAGACTTCTAATTCCAGTAGGAATAACACTATAATGATACTGGACCCCTAAGTTACATTGGACGTACTTCTTTCTAATCCCTCAATCCTCTTCCCAAGTTGACCTAAGTAAGGTTTAGTGTCTTGCCAGTCATCTGTAAGTTTCTATGCATCTAAAGATGCATATCAGATAGGATACACCTGATGCATCAAAAGTCTATCATTATATTATCATTTTGTGGGACCTCCTATCTAAAAACAAAACATGGCAGATTATAACTAGCATAAAAAACTAATGAGCCAAGATAAAAATTTAATAAAAGATCACCCAACCTTATTTAATTCCAATTTAGTAATAGAGAGAATAAATAATGAAAGAAATCTTTAATTAGATAAATTTTAAAGGCATATAAAGTGATAGAGGCAATTGCTCAAACTCAAATTTTGTTAAGTTTTTGTGAACACAATTTACTAGTCTGAAGGAGAATTTTTGTTCATCTTGAAAAATGAATTTTAAAGGAAAAGGATAATTACATTTTATACATCTGGCACACTAGGAATTTGATATCTGGAGATTGAATTGCATAACGCTGAGCATAAGTATCCTGATAGTCAATAAAATGCTCTAAAAAGTAAAAAATTTTATAATTTAATTTGAGAATTGACATCAATTCTCTTATTAAAGCGGTGCAATTCCTATTGTCTTAATTTAAACTGTGTATTTTTTGTTTTTTAATGACTGGTCACCTTAAAATTTTTAAAGCAGCATAAATAGTGTCACAATTGCATTGTTAATTGGTTTCTATAAGATTTGTACTCATAGTTTTATTCTGATATTATTTTAAGATGTCACTTATTATGGAAGTAAAATTTAATATTAATATTTATCCACAGAGGTATATCAGAGTCACCATATAATCAAGGTTCCCTTGACAAGGTTTGAAATACCTAATATTAATTTGCGCTTATTTTTAAGATTTGGAATAAGCCCCCAAAATAGGTTTGATCTCAAGATAAAGGAAGGATCTATTTAATTTAAATCTTTAAAATGAAAAATGAAAGAATTATACATATAGTATAAATAAAATCTGAAGCGTTAAGTTTTTAACCTGAACTCAGCCAGACCTTATTGGAGAGATTTTTTAATAAAAAGTCAAATTTTGGGTCTGTATGTGCTAAAACTAGAGATCTTAGAATTTATTTATCACTGAACAGACTAAAAATTCCACCATAATAAAAATTTAGTTGAACATTGTAGTGTCACAAATTCTAAACCCATAAGGATAAAGTAATTCACCTGTTTTTTCTCATCAAAAAATTCTAACTAAACTTAAAAACATTTGATTTAAAGTTATCTTATCCCAATATCAACATGAGACCACATGGTGACCATAGTTCTCACATAAAAAACATGGATATTAAAAGTCATTAGTAATGCATGCACAAAAAATTCAAAAGTATTTTTAGTATTTTAAAAACAACTTTATACACTTAGATATTTGATCTATGATAATTAAAACACTAACAACATAGAACTGTCTAATCCTGGATCCTTTTTAAAAATCTATCAGTGAACTACAAGTCCTTGCTTTTTTTAAATCAAACCACCAAACATCTTTACGCCTGCTTAAATACTTACCCATTAGATCAAGCATATTATCATTATGTGACAATGGGGGCTAGACATAGATCTTTTATAAGTTGACTTTTTACTTTTCTACTTTATTTAACCACTGATAATGCTGTAAGTCTTCAAGTGGATGGGTGAGCTGCACAAACTAATGAGACAAGGGGATAAGTACGTGAGAACCAGGAAGGTCATTGGAAGAAGGCTTGAACAAGTAAGGCAAGTATCTTTCCATGGGAATTGACTAAGGTAAGAGGGGCAGCATAATATCTTGATCAAACCAATATAGATGCTTGTCATAGTGAGCTAGCAATTTTGGAGTTGAGTGGTCCCAGGTTAAGTGAAGAAAACAAACATAAATGAGGTAAAACCATAACAAAATAAACATATATAATATGAAGAAGTATTTGGTATTAATTGAGATATCATCTTCTCAGACAAGTTAACATCTAGGAGAGGTCTCATGAAATACACAATAGTCATTAATTGCCAGCAGTCTGATATTAATCATTTAAACCCCCCCCAAAAAAAAAACTAGTAAAAATAAACATTAAAAAGAATCTAGTGATTAAATATGGTATAATAGCCAAGGTTTATGGAGTAGATTGTCTTATCATGTATGATTAATATTATGTTGCTTAAAAAAGAATCTAGTGAAAATCTTCTATAAGAGAGCAGAAATAAATTCAAGAGTTTAATCTGTTTACACTCTTAAAAAGAAGATTAACCTATAATTATAATTTTTAGGTTGCAACTTTGAAATTGAGGACTTATACTTGATTGCACTTTATATAGAGCAAATTTCATTGCTCAAACATTAGAACCTGTGTGAATTTAGATGGCTTGGGCTTAGGGTACTCTTAGGAAAAATAGAATTAAAATTTACATTTCAAAAAAAGCAATTAAGAAAAACTGAATAAGGTCAAGGGTGCTGAACCCTTGTGCACACAGAAAAAGCATCCCCACCACCTTTGTCATGGATGCAGCTAAGAAAGATTAGACTGGGCTTCCAATTGGGGTGCATGAACCTCCAATGGAAAGCCCATAATTTAAAGGGCACAGTAATCTGAACAATTTGGAGGAGTGGAATTCTAACATGAGCGTGAGGGAAGTAAAAGTCCAGAAAGGCACCAAAAGCCCTCAATGAGAACTAAATGGCTGTGATGAGGGCAACCACAGGGCTCGCAGGGACAACCCCAAGGGTGGGGGAGGCAGGGATGATGAAAACTCCTCATGGTTTCACAGTTATGGGCCTTTGAATTTATAACGTTGGTTTAATGGTACAAAACAGGGCATTTTGAGTTCAGTCATAAGATTGGCAAGGAAAATGGAATTTGAACTGGGCCCATGCAGAGCACTGGTGCTGAGCTCCCCAGAGAGGTACTCCAGGCCCCTCAGGTGAACAAGATCTGGCGCAGGAGGGTTGTGGGGAAGCTGGACTCAGCTGACATTGGAATGGAGTCACTTTGGTGCTCTCCTACCAAGTGAGAAACTTTAGGAGAACTAACAGTGGGGTAAAGAGCTGGATTTGGGGCAAATGAGTGCATGTCAGTGCCAGAAGGTGAGAATGCATCATCCAGGGAAAATTGCTTCAAGAAATTTATGAACATCTGCCAGGTGGTAGGGTTGACTGACTGGACAACCCAGTTGACAATAATTGGAATGAGGACTTGGTTATGGCACACTTCAATGGATCAAAGGCTAGATTTTTTAATAAAAATTTGATGTACAGAGTATACAAAGAGGCTTGGCAAGAATGCAAGGGTTTATTTATTGCAACTTAGGCAAGGGAGTAAAAATGAACCAACAATAGCCCCTGGGAGGGGCTGTTGCCTTATAAAATGAGGAAACCAATGGGGAGAGGTATCAAGGGATTGGTCCCTTGGAAATTGGTGGTGTGATCTGGTTGGCTGGATAAGTGGCAAGCCAGAGGGGTATTTGAGACCCTTGACAAAATTCAAAAAAAACCTTTTATAAATTTTTCACATTTTTGGGACCAAATCAGGTCAACAGTTCTGACCCAATACCTGACCACTTGAGTCAGGCTGGCCATGCAACTCGAACTGCCTAAAATTCATTCTGGAGGGCTGGGACCATCATGCCAGTCCATTAGATTACCAGTCTGGCACCCAAATCATGGCCCAATTCAATTTTTGCCTTAGGAAGTCTTGAACGGCTCCCCATTCCAGAATTTGCCAAACAGGCGCAAGGTCATTGTGACCTAGACTTATAAACTTTTGGGAAAAATTACCAGGGGAGAGGTGAGTCCCAGGGGCCTGCCTGTGGCCCCTGGTTTGGGCAACCTCTCTGTAAACCCCCTCTATCAACTCTAACAGGGTAGATAAGGGGGAAAAGGCAGGGTAGGGGATCTTTGGGGGGTAGAGCAATGACTCAGCTCTCATCCACCACATGTGCCAAGTCACTTAACTGTGACAGGAGGTCCACCTGGGCCTTTGAACCCCTTTTGATATTGAAGAGATGCTGGTCCCTGTCCAGGCACAAGGGCTAGGCCCCAGGATTTATAATTTTAGCACAAACTTCAAACTTTATATTGTTCATCCTCTGGTTGGCTAGTATAGATAAATGTAGTGGTAATGGGTGAATCTAATTTTTAGGTTTATTTTATGCTTTAGCCTTAATTACTATGCCTCTGCATAGAGATGTTGCCTTAAAAAACAATCAATGTATCTATATTTAGCTTTATTGTTTAATAGTCTTAGCTTTTAAACAACACAAATATTAAAAAGGTGCCAAGCATTTAAGTTTTCTAAATTATTTTTGCTTTATTGCATGTTAAAATCTATCTAAGCTTTATTTTTTTATAAAATATCCTTATTGATTTGTGAATAAATGCAAGTTTGGAGGTGAGAGACTTAGGTGTATACTGTTCTCATATATACATATATATATTGTATAAAAGAGCAAGTTGGTTAAGCATATAGTTGCTTATATAGATTAGCCTTTGCTTTTATTAGTTAAATGGTAAAGTCTAGTTTCAAGGACTGAGGTGTAAAATAATTTAGTAAACAAAAGGCTATTCCGGGCCTCTTAGCCTAGCTTTTCTGAAATTTTGCCAGCTTACACCTTTAAATAAACTAATTATCTGATAATTAGCCAAATGAACACCAACCACTTGGTAAAACCATTCAAACTATTGAATCAACAGAATATCAAACTGCTCAGCCATAATAATATACCGATTACCATTAAAAACATAAAATTTGCACTTCTTATATATTCATTTATTTTACTATGAAAATTGAAAATTATGATGCTATTCTATTGTCATCTGCCCTTATTAACTGCAAAATTTCATCAATAGTTATGCCAGGAAGTGTTTTATATGAAGGATGCAAGATTCCAAGACAAACAAAATTGAGTTAAAGAAAAGCAAGTAATAAGCACCGGAGGTGTGGCGGCTCCCCCTTTTTGGGTTTGGCACCACTAGTGCTAAATAAAAAAGTAATAAGTACCATAGGTTTATGTATAAATTTTTTACCCAAATATATAATTACACTAAAAACATAATATTATCAGTTTTGTTTCTTTTGACCCCTTGGGTACAGACTTATTTGAAGAAATTCTTGCGTTTGGAATGGATTTAATTTGCTGATGTGCGGAACAGTATATAAAGGCGGTAGATTTTGTGAGAATTCATTTATTTGAGCGATATAATGTACACAGTATTTAGTATTAGCATTGTAAATCGAATCTAAATTCATAAAAGAAACAATATGGCAAAAAATATTCAAGGAGTCAAAAAAAGAAAATTATTAATATTTTTCGAGAGTGTGATATTTTTCAAAACAAGTGCATGATGCAACGCAGTCGTCAAATGTACCCAAGGGGTTAAACTAGATGGTTACAAAATATAAAAGTCGGTTTACACAAGGTATAATCTTAATCACGTTGTTAAAATGAGAAGAATTATATATCAATTAATATTTATAGTTCTGGATTCAATTTAATCTCAATTTTATTATGCTTAAAGCTATGCAGTGTTCAAGTCATTTTATATAAGTTTTAATATTTTTGTTAGGTTTCAAATAACTAGATTCTTTTTTAGGCTTGTTGAAAGCACATCTTATCAATAAAGACTTTTGGTAGTAAAAGCCTAAGTTAGCAACCCCCTATTTAACGAAGTTAATAAAATATCAATCGTTTGTCAATGATCAAGCTAAGGCATTAACAACTAAATATTTTATTTCTAATTTAAATTGTTAAGCTAAAAGAACATGAATAATTGATGATAGAAACCCATCTAAATCTTACCGCTTTATTTTATCAAAAACGTGTAATAACCAGATGGGCAGAATAAAGCCAAATAATCAAAGTAATAAGTTTTGGCAAAAATCATATTTTTAACAAAACCCCCACGAAACCTATAAAAAATAACAAGAAAGAATTTACTCTTACCTAAAATTCTTATAAGATAAAAATAGTTAAAGATTTAGAAATGTGTATGATATATAAATAGATGTTAGAAATTAGAGATTTTGAGCATAGCTTTAAACTCAATAATATAAGTTAAACCTTGAGAATTAAACCAGAACTATATTTTTATAAATGTGGAATTAACAATTTAAACTCTAAAGCTAAAGAAATTTCATTTTTTCAAATTTAAAAGCTAACTGTTAAACATTAGTGTAATCGATGTCAATAAGTTAAGAGGTTAGGTGACATGACTTTGTATAGATTATAAAGCTAAGTTTATTCAATAAGCCAGATTTTTGAGCAAAATAAAATTCGTAAGGATCAAAACTTCAGTTTTAAATAGCGAAATTTGCAATAAATAAAACTGATCGCCTTACAAAGATACTCGAGCCCATAAATTATTGAACAGTTACAAGGCTTCTGGAAAGCAAAATGATCGCATTGCAAAACGATTTATAGCAAAAATCGAACAAGAGCACAAGAGAAAATACCCCAACTCTAGTATTAAGCATCCACGGGTAAAATGTAAAGAGTGGCATGTTTCAAAGCACTTGAGCCATAAGCCTGAATACTTAGTACCGAGTAGAGTTCCGATGGTCATTGCCTTCCCTTCTTGGTGATCTCGAGCGACGCCGTGATGAGAAATCAGAAACCCTTGATCTGTAAAAACATTGTGATCTCATGCATAATAATGTTTTTCATACCTTCGTGAAAAATGATCTCTTTCACTGGCTCCTTCTTTTAAATGTCTTGAACTACGCTCAAAAGATAAATCATGCCTTTTCTTGCCAGCGGTGTTATTTTGAGAGCTTGAAAGCCGGCCTGGTTTTAGATCCTCATCAATGTCAGAGTCATAACGTTTTTTCTTAGATTTGCTCTTAGATTTAGGTTTTTTGGACTTTTTATCCTTGCGCTTCTTTGAAGAATTTTTAGGACTGGATTCCGTATTATGATCTTGGATTGCTTCCGTATCTTCCAAAACGCATTTCTGTTTAGAGCTAACAGAAGACATATTTGCTGGAAATGAAGAGCTTGAGGTAAATTTAGTTGACTCAATCTTTCCAGTGAGACTTTTCGAAGCTTCACTAAATAAGTTGAATAGCTGAAATATATCACAACTTACTCTTTGTAACCAAGCCCTTTGATATCAAAGTCTTCTTTCTCTGTCTCTTCTTCTCCCGCATGAGGACCTTTTTGTAAAATAGAATTCAACTCTTTAGGATCAATTAGCCCAGAATTTGTTTTCTTTTTTACAGGGTAGCCACTAAAAAATTAGATAAAAAAAACAGAAAAATTTACAGTGCTTCAAGCATGGCCTCCTCTTCCGCTTCTTTTATTGCCTTTAGCTCAGCCGCTCTAGCTTCATCTTTTTCTTTCGCATTCTTTGCATACCAAGTTAAATCTTTTCCCTTTTGCCAACTAAAGGGAGTAAGGATTTAAGCAGACCAGAAATCCTACCGTCCAACTGGTGCTTTAAGAGAATGCCCCAAATAATTTTCACGGTATTTATCTTCTTTAACGTTATCCCAGCTAAATTGATCTTGTCCACCACGAACACCTAATAAAAGCAAATTTAACTAGCAGCTTCTAAAAAGTGTATAATATTAATGAGCATATTAACCCCTTGCCCTACGATTTAAGTTTCAAAAATGTGGACTTGAAACATTTAAAAAACCCCTCCCTACAGCCATTCCACGAGTCTCACATATGATAATCAGTTTGGGCCTGAATAACTAATAACTAACCACGTGTGAGACTCATGGTTGTAGGTCAAAGGGTTGAAGCATTTGGAAGAGAAATAATTTACCTCCTCTTGAAGGATGAAACATTGCTTTTAAACAAGATAAAATTTGGAGTACCAATAATAAGATGCTAAGAAAATTCCCCTTCTCTATGTCTATACATCTCTTTTAAGCCGCTGCAGCATTAAATTCTGCGGTTAATGCTTAAAATTGAAGATCGTAGCTGCTTGCGTAGTTAATTACATCATACAAAATTAAATTTTTCGCTTAATTAGAAGTGCGGTCATGTCTCATCATCCAGCTACTTGCTATTTTAATTAGCTACTAGATCAAATTTATCAAATTTAATTTTTAACCGACTTTGAAAAAGGAGGTTATCAATTCGACCTGTATGTATGTATGTTTTTTTCTGTTTGTTCGCGCATAACTCTGAAAATACTGGACCAATTTGGATGATCATCTTCAAAAATAAAGGATGCTCCAACTTAGGTCCCATTTTACTTTTGTAAGTATTGGTCAAGTATCTGACCATTAATTTTGTAAGTATATCAAAATGGACTCGGAAGCGATGGGTACTTGTGGGACTAATACAACAACGGATAAACTTAATTCCGACATTGGTGAAGCGATAGCTTCGAAGCGCTTTTGATGTCCTATAGCTTAGGGTATATTCAAAATCCTTGTAGTATGAGATCATAGCAGGACGAGCTTAAATCATTATAGATTGCTATCATTTTTGCATAAGTTGACCAATAAACTCATCTAAATTTTATAAAATGAATTATTGTAGATAGCAATCAACAAATTTATCTTAGATTGTTAATAAAAGCAACCAAATCTAATAAAATGAATTACTGCAAATGATGATCAATAGATTTAGCATACGTTGACCAATAAAATCATCTAAATTTAATAAAATGAACTATTGTAGATGGTGATCAGTAAATTTAATATAATTTGACCAACAAAACAACTAAATTTAATAAAATGAATTATTAGTATATTTTTTATAAGATAATCTATATAATATATATGCAATGAGTTTTATTTTTATAGAGAAATAGTAAGGGGTCAAAAAGGATATACAGAGATAACAATATTTAATAAAAGTAGGAAAAAGAGCCACTTTTAAAAATGCACTAATTTTTGGGGGGGAAAAGAACTGGGGTAAAGTTTTTTTGGAGAAAAATGAACCTTATTGAAAAAAAGCTCTAAAAAATATGAAATAATCAAGAAATTATGAATCCTCAATAAACCCTTTTTGGAGTTGGCACCATATTTTAACTGACTTATAATATGCAATTATAATATATATACTTAGCACAGTATATTCTAAGTTGCTTAAAGTTTACATTTGGATCCAATCCAGACATAAGGTATAAAGTGTATTTTTGATCAAAATTCTATAAGTTTGGTTGGAAGATGGCGCTGACTTCAAAAAGAGGTTTATTGAGGATTCATAATTTCTCAATATTTTCATACTTTTTAGAGCTTTTTTTAAAGGAGGTTCTTTTTTCCCAATTTTTTTATCCTGATGATATATGCAATTTCTAAAATAACCAGCATTGGAGTATACCCTAGCTTAACCCTTTCACTGATTTTCAAAAAAATCCTTTATTTTTTGGCCCTTAAATTTGGTAAAAATTCCTTAGCCAAATTTACACTTTCTATAATTACTTTGATCATTGTTCATAGCATATATACTCAGTAAATTTTGAAATAAAAATGTGTAAACAAAATTGAACTTAAAAAAATAAGTTTCATTTATTATGATACTTTTTAAAGCAGCCAACCACACACAAAGCAACCAAACAGTTTCCATAAGTTGTCATATCTTTTCATTTTTTAAAAATTTAAACTGAAATATATACATTTCCTTCTTTTATCCAGCTTTACAAAATTATGTATAACTATTATTTCTTAGATATATATATGTATTTTAAATTTATATAACCCTCATTTTTTGGGTGCATATAACAATTTTATATTTGCATAACACTCATTTTTAGAGCATATATATTTTTAAATTTATATAAACCCACTTTTAAGGATGCATATATATGTAAATCATTGAAAGGGTTAATTGTAAAAAAGCTCTATCAGATTGATGTGAAGCAGTTACTTAACTAAAAACTTTATAATCACATGAGATTATATAATTTGTATATGTAGATTTGATTAAATTAGTTTCTAAGTAAAAAGTGTAAGTCTGAAGATCCAACCTCTTGGGTT
Source organism: Massospora cicadina (assembly GCA_022478985.1). Taxonomy (NCBI): domain Eukaryota; kingdom Fungi; phylum Entomophthoromycota; class Entomophthoromycetes; order Entomophthorales; family Entomophthoraceae; genus Massospora; species Massospora cicadina. The sequence goes on from JAKSZP010019186.1 coordinate 20,888, forward strand.
AGAATGTGAAAAGGTCCCTTATAGGAAGAAGATGGGACCTAATTGTAAGTCCTGGGGAACGTCCCTGTCAGGGACTGGAATATCTTTACCCCAGTCTGGCATAGCAACCCGTGAACTTGCCATGCCTGAGCTAAGAGTCCAGTATAATAAGGGAAGGATGCGGATAAAAAATATAATAGCTGTGTGTAAGGTCTGTTGGCCCTAATATAGGTTGTAGAGCTTTAGCTAGACCAACCCCTGTTAGGGCCAAGATACCAGTGACAGTGGGTAATTGTGAAATTGAGTTAGAGGAAGTATTTGGATTTTCAGAGTTGTTTGATTGATATATGCTTGATAATAATGATCCTTGTACTTTACTAAGGATCACAAGCGAGTAAATCAAGTAATTATTTAGAAGCATTTTAACTTTATTTACTGCAAGGAATGATTTTAGAAATATTCAGCTTATATACACTTTTCAGACTAATTAAACTAGCTTTAGGGCTTACTTGATTCTTATCTAGTTTTAGATTCTTTAGGCTCTTTCTGTCTTAGATAACCAAAGCTTAGACTAGTAGTCAACTGCCTAGTTAGTACTACTAAGACCTGGCCCCAGGTGTTCCAATGTTCAATGCAGATTCAATAAGCTTGAATCAACTCATCTGACTCATTATTTGTCTGCTATGTGATTTTGCTATCATCTTCAATTGTTTAAGCTGATTACATATATCATATATTCTATTAATAAGAACTGATATATCAGGGATACCTCTCATGTCAGGCTTTGCCCTGACAGTCCCCTGGGTGTTGATTGGGCTATTTTTCCATTCCCAAACAAGAAGGCACCAAAGAAGATGGTGGTACCCCTCATTACTCAGGGCGATCTCGCTCACATAATAGATGAGTGCTGGGTAACAGCTCATCCGCTTTGGATCCCACCCCCAATACCCACACTTGCCTTAGCAGAACTGTTACAGGGAATCAGAGAAATCTGTGCTAGGATTGCCAAATTGAAATCAATTGGAGCAAATTTGAGTGGTAATCTGCCCAATTTTCAGATCTCAAATGGCTGGAAAATCATGAAGACTGATTTATCAGCTGGAATGCCCGTTGGTTTCAATTTGATTAACATGCTGATCAAACAAACCACCTCCTTACCAAAGTCATCAGGGATCATCCTCAATGGGCAGACTATAGCATTGGACATCATCGATGAGGGTTCAAAGTCTCCTGGTGACAATTCAGGCGTTGCAGCCAATGTGATGCCACTGATTAAATGAATGGCCCAGCAACTGAGCGCGGGCAGGTTGAGCATCCCAAACCCAGTCCCAACCAAATGGACCCACCCCTATGTGGGGTGGCCTTGGGGGATTCCCGCTGCTTGTCAGGCCCAAATGCCATCACGCCAACCATCGGAAATGCAGCCAAGCCTCAGTTTGGATGTTCAAGGTCAAACTGACAGTGACTCAGACCACCACCAAATTTTTTGATGTCAGTTCCCAGGGAACTAACCCGCCCATTCCCAAATAATTTGCCAGTTAGGTCAAAATTGAGGGTCCTGATCCTGGATTGTCACTACCCCAATTGACCACTATTTAATCAGTTGCATTGCACTGAAAAAAATGTTGGTCATTTTCTTCCTTTCCTTTCAATAAAAATTTTGCCCAAAAAAACCAATCAATTTCTTTATTGTATTGCTACTTCTGACCACATCCCTGATAGCGTTTCTCTGGTGGCCTGTCAGTCCATATACCTGATGGGCTCTACTAGTACTTATGGTCACTATGACCCCCTCCATCATTGATTGGATTCAGCGAATCAGATATTTTTGGCACTATAACCCTGCTATCATGAACTTCTGGCAACAATACATGGGGATCTTGTGGCTTTACATCCACCAACTGCAAGAGAGAATCCGTCTCCTTGCCTCCTGGTTGAAATGACCCCATATGCCGATGAACTTATTGGAACTATTTCTGTGATCCCACCCCCTGCAGCAAGACCCCCTGGGTCAGGAGTGGGCTCATTGTGGTTCATCATTGGGATCATACTCACTGTGGTGCTACACCAACAATTCGTCATTTCCCAATGCCTGGCTCCATATAACGTCGTTCAGTCAGCAATGCCTCTGGCATTCTGTCTTGCTTTTTGGGTGCTTACTCATCCTGACTGGCAGGTCAGCCTAAACTTCTTCTGCTGTTTCCATGACACTAATACCCCTATGGAGCCCTTGGCTCAACTGAGGGAACTTGGGACATATGGTGATGAATGTTGGGTAACTGCATTGTCCCCAAAGAATCCCTATACAGTATACCCCTTGTCTGCTTCTTTTCTTATTGAAAGGATAAAGGAGGTTTGTAGGGAAGTACCAGGCCAAAAGTCACCAAAAGCACCTCCACTCTCCACTGGCCTCCACTTCACCATCCCTCACTTCCTTGGAAAGAAAGAAAATTGACCTTAAAACTCAGGAAATGGTTCTTGAGTTAGCAAAACTGATCTGGAACATGGAATCTAAAATTCTGGGCTTAGGTTACAATCTGAGTCAAGAATCCATTATTAAAATTTTAAAGAATCTTTTAAAAATTTGTCATAATTGACCCTGGTGAATCTAATTCTGCCAACCCTTTGATTCAAGAAAATTGCAAAAGTTTGGATCAGTGAGGGTCCCTCCTGGCATATCAGAAGATTACATTGTCAGAGCTTTTATGGCCTTTTACATAAGCTGAATGATGATGCCCCAAGCCCAGGCTGAGTACCTATGAGTACGTCAGCTGCCCCTGTCTAGGAACACACCCAAGACCCCCTTTTTCACCAATTTCACATGTAAGGAACCCTCCCTAGAAGGGGCAGTTGTTGGTCCATTTTACCTCTCAAGTTTTAAATAAAGCTGATCTTTACCAAATCTACTCCATGGACTCCACCTCTTTTCTATATACTCTCACTTAACCCAGTAAAGTATGCAGCAATCTGTATGATAGGGCTGAAGGTTATCAAGTGGGCCCTCAAACCATTGATCAGATGGCCTACCAAATGGGGATCATGATAATTTAAGATTTTGCCACAGGCACATGATGCCAATCCACCGCTTCCAAAGATTTTTCAGATCTGCTGAACACTTTGCAATGATCTGCTCCTCCTTTAGCACCTGGTGGACAAGCTAAAGGTCCACTTCACTCTTTGTAAAATAGTAAGAGGATTTGGACTAATTTGCCCCATCAATTTGCTGGTAGTTCAGCACAATTTGGGCAAATGAGGCCATATCTACTAATCATGATTCTCTGTTTGGGGGTGAGAAATGGCCATCCATGCAACCGTGAGGTGGTACCCAGGCACTAGACTATCCAGGCCATCTCACCAGGGGCCAATATGGCCTAAATCAGTTTATAAAATTGATCCGCTATCCCAACAACGTCCTCAACCCTCAATCCATCATGAAACCCCTCAACGGGTGCAAAGCAAAGCCCAAGGCCTCCTTACAGATGAATTACTTTGATTCAATTCAAATTGCAAACCAAATCAGCAATGTCAAAATTTTGAATATCTTAATGATTTTTAGAGTTTTTATTATTCTGAACCAGTACCAGAAAATTTGGAAAAAGAGCCAAAAGGTCACCAACTTCAAATCCCAGAGGCTTAGTTATCCTCCTTGTCTCTACCACCCTTAAGACATGCCCCAGAAAGACCTGCAGTTGCCCCCATTGCAGCCATTTGATTTGTTATGGAGGCCTTTGGTATGTTATTGAATTTTTATTTCCTCACAAGTATCATAGGGGATCCCTTCTACAAGTGATTAAAACTGCTATGCCATTTGCATTCTAGGCTTTCCACTGGGTTGTTACACACCTATATTGGAAGTACAGTCTTAATTTAATCAGCAGGTTCCATGACCTAAAGAACCAACCAATAACTTCAGCACTTTTCGCCTTCCTCATGGGATCAGGCGAAGAAGCTGCTCACTTGTTTACAATGAATTTGGATTTTCTATGTGACTTGGGTTTCTCTTGCTGGTCACTTATCTCCTTCTGCAGGTCATGCAAACAACTTCTATTAATCCTGGATAGCACTCATCTAGCATCAGGAAATCAGGCTGCACCTTCAGCAGCTGTAGTGACAATGAGGATTCCCACAGTCACATCTCCTGAAGTAGTAGAACAGGTGCTAGATGATCTGGAAGGGCTTCATGTACGCTTTGCAGCTTGGGGTTCTCAAACTCCTACTCCCACTGATGCACAAAGTATGGGCCCTCCTAGATGCTCTCAATGGAGATGCACGCCGCTGGGTCAGAGGAATATTATGGGCTTCAAACAAAATGGGGAATCACACTCCCTTGCTGAGTCTAGTATCTGATGCAATACAAGCACCTGAATCTAGAGCATCCCGACTCTACCATCTCTTCACCCTCCACCAGAAGGTCCCTGACTTGCCTTCACTGGTAGAGCCTTCACAGCATTAATACCTTCAGCTGGTATCCCTAAAGACATTGCAGTGTCAGCTTTCAGAGCAGCCTTGGACAACTCTGCAGCCAGCAATGCCGCATGGGATAATCTTCCAGTGTCTATGGAGGCTGCATTTTCTTTAGCATATTCAGTGGGGGCAAAACCCTCCCATGCAAGTATACCAGCAGTGGCAGTAATGTAATCTCCTCCAACCGCAAACCCCCTCCCAGCTAGTTCATTCTAGTCTAAAAAACCTGCTCCTACCTCTTCAGGGAATAAGGGTCCAGGGAAGCGCTCCCATGGGGTTGCAGTGGTATCTCAATATCCGCAGGTTACTTTGAAGAGTAACAAACCACCAATGGTTAGTCCCTTCCCTTTCTCTGCAGATGAGGAGTTGACAGTGACATTGGACCCAAGTAATCCTACTCTAACACCCATCCAAATGGCCCAGGTGGAAGCCCTTGTAGCACCTGATCAAGAAACTGATTCTCATACCACTGAGCCTAGTCCTTCTCCTACTGGGTCAGCCCCACCCATCATGCAGAACCATGAAAGTTCCTCCAACACAACAGTGATGAACAAGGCATAGTGTTAGATCCTTCCAATCCCATCCTGATCGGACTAGGAGAACCTCACAGAGGGATCCCATGAGGAGAATCAGAGTAGCTCATTGTTTACCAAGGGGCCACTTCTCTTTAAGGGCCAACCCCACTTTCCGTTGCACTCTCTCTTTTCATGACAAATAAAGAGGACCAAGATTATTTCCTGTTTCCCATTACCTTCATAGTAGGAGTACGGAAGGTCACAGTACAAGCACTCCAAGATACTGGAGCAGCGGGAAACTTTATGGATTTGAGAGTGGCACACTCCCTAGACCTGGGCACAGTACTAGCTCCTTCTATACTAGGCGCTTCATCTGCACCAATGGCCTGCCACACTATCCAACGTCCAGTGCAGTTCTTCATCCATAAATTTGGCTTCTGTGACCACTTTTCAGCTGTACCTGATTTACTATACCCTGTAATCATGGGGGTAGGGTGGTGGCGTCTCCAACAGATGAACATCAATCTGGATCTTACATCTCTGTCCTTTGACAATAAAAGAGGTAGTGGGGAATTCCCACTAAATGAAACTCTCACAACAGAGTCCTCACTTAACTGAACTTTTTCCTCTGAGCTGCCCCCTTTGGACCTCCCACAAGTCTTTCCTGACTTCCTAGCCTCATATAAGGACGTCTTTGACATGAGATTTGCAATTTTACTTCATCCTTATTCAGAATAAATCTTTCCTTCCAACTAACAGTCCATCTGGTTAAGATTAACTGCCCGTTGTACCCTCACACAGAGGAAGAAGACAAGGCGTTGGGCATATGGCTCAATGACATGCTGGACAAAGGATGGATTATCAAGAAAACCTCCCCATTGCCTCACCAGTAGTCTTTGCCCGGAAGGTGGATGAGACCTTATGCCCATGAATGGACTATGGCCATGTTAACAATGTGACAGTTCTGGATCCATACCCCTCCCCTTAGAACAAACCATTTCTCAGGCCAATGCCAAATCCTGAGTCTCTTCAAAGTTACCTGTTCAATGCCTTTAACCAGGTGAGGGTCAAGGAGGGCCAAGAGTGGCTCACGGCCATTAGGACAAGGCAAAAATATTCCAATTTAAGGTGATGCCATTTGGACTGAAGAACGCCCCAGCAACCTTACAACAATTGATTGATGATGTCCTGGGGGACCTAAGATTTACCTGTGCTGTCGCTTATATTGACAATATAATAATCCATTTCCCAAATAATGAACAGCACTTTAAGGATTTGGAGGCTGTAATGTCACCCTTCTCACGGCAGGTCTCTTTGTCAAGCCTTACAAATGCAAATACTTTTGAGAAAAAGTAACTTTCTGAAGAACCCGGTCCTTAAGGATGGGTATGCTGTCCTCCCTGTAAGCTGGAGGCCATTCAGTCCTGGCCAACCCCTACCACCCAAAAACAACTAAAAAGCTTCCTGAGTACTGTGATTTTCCTAAAGAAGTTTTCTCCTGCGCTCGCCCAGCTGGCTGCACCCCTCCATCCACTGACAGGGAAGAATGTCCCTTTCAAATGGACAGAGGAGTGTCAAGCCTTTGAGGCACTCAAAACAGTTTTTGTCAACGCCAGTCCTGCGGCATGCTGAAACATCCAAGCCATTCATTGTGGCATGTGATGCATCAGCAGTTGCAGTGGGAGCGGTACGGTTACAAGAGCATGAAGGGATGTAGCACCCTGTGTCATACTTCTCAGTGAAAGTCACCTCCACAGAACAAGCATGAGCAATCTAGGATAAAGAGTTGGCTGTGGTGGCATAGTCTTTGAACCATTGGAGATATCTTCTTCAGGAGCAAAGCATGAAGTCACAGTACACACTTACCATAAGTCCTTACTGTATTATTGTAAACATTAAAAGCCAGCTCACCGTTAAGAACGCACATAAATAATCTTTGTAACTTTCACTTCAAGTACGAGTTCATAAAAGGGCACTTAATGTGCTGCCTGATATGTTGATTCGTAACCCTGCTTCAGGCTCCAGGCCCAGAGGAGGACCTGTCTGAGCTCACCACAGTGGTGCCTTCCACCATGATCCTCTCCCTCACCCCTGTTATGGTAGCATATGCTGATATCTCTCCAGAAACACCCATGTGTGAACGCGTTCTAGAAGGTCAACTATGTTGCCCAGAGGGAATTGAGTTGGCGAATTACCTGGAGACAAAGCAGTGCAAATGGCCCCTGTACCACTTAAAGGATGGAAATACCTTCTTTTGGGATAGGATTTGGGTTCCACCCAACCTGCGCATGCAGGTTTTTGAAGAGCACCACACCCCACCTGCAGTAGGCCATCCTGGTTTACAGAAATGTGCTGAGCTAGTCAAAAGAACCTACAATTGGCCTGGGCTCTCCAAGAATATCCCAGCTTGGGTAACAAGATGTGTTACCTGTGCTCACTCCAAATCAGACCGCAAAGGAAAAAAGGATCCTCTCTACCCTTTGTAACAAGCTGAGAGTCCCTGGACGTCTGTCTCAGTGGACTTCATTTTTGAACTTCCCATGTCCAAGGGGTTTGATGCCATAATGGTGGTTGTGGATAGGTTCACATTTGCGTTGTTTATCCCATGTAACACTACCATAACAGCTGCAGATACTGCAGAACTCTCCATCACTAATGTCTTCTCCATGTTTGGACTCCCAATGGAAATTGTAAGTGACCGTGGTCCACAGTTCACAGCCAGGTTTTGGGATGCCTTGCTGGGAATTCTTAGCATCAAAGCCTGCCGTTCTACAGCATATCACCCACAATTGGATGAGCAAACTGAGAGAGTTAATCAAGTTTTAGAACAATATTTACGTTGTTACTCCTCAGCCACCCAGGACACTTGGGTTACGGACCTTCCTTTAGCGTAATTTGCCTACAACAATGCCCACACTCTTCCACTGGATTTTCCCCCTTTAAAGCAAAATTTGGTTACAATCCATCCTTACAGATTGGAGCACGTTTAACCTCAGCAGTCCCTGCATCAGATGACCAGATCACCCAGATCCGTGATACCCAAAAGCTTGTTCAAGAGCAACTATCAAAAGCCATTGAAGACTATAAGAAGTTTGCAGATAGAAAACGACTCTCAGGGTACTATATCTCTGTAGGCTCACTTGTTATGCTTGGCACTCGCCACATGAATATGAAGGTTCCCCTCTAGGAAATTGGCTAGTAAGCGCTCTGGCCCTTTTTAAGTAGAAAAGAATTTGGGTAATGGTGCATACTACTTAAAGCTTCCTGCACATTGGAAACAGCATTATATATTCCACATCTCTCAACTATCCACCTTTAAGGTTAAGCTTTCTTCTACCCCTGAGCTTATTATCGTGGGGGACTCTCAAGAGGCAGAAGTGGAGGAAATACTTGCCTCAAGAAAATCCAGGAGGTCGTCCCAGTACCTGGTTGCATGGAAAGGCTATCCAGCCTATGAAATTAGTTGGTAAGTGCAATAACTGTGAGGATTGCAAGAAGTTAGTGGCTGAGTTCCATGAGTCACATCCCGAGGCCCCCTATCCACCCAAGAAAATCGCTGCCATTTTGGCCATCAAACTCCCTACTAGACACAAGAACTATGCCCTGGTTCACATACCAGGAGGAGAGATGTTTCCCGTTCAAAAAGGAGAGTATAATGTAAGTCTGGAGACCCAACCTATTGAGTTGGAATGTGAAAAGGTCCCTTATAGGAAGAAGGGACCTAATGCCCCCGTGGAGCCCTTGGCTCAACTGAGGGAACTTGGGACTTGTGGTTGATGAACGTTGGGCAACCACATTGGCCCAAAAGAATCCCTTCACAGTATCCACCTTGGCTGCTTCTTCCCTTGTTAAAAGGATAAAGGAGGTTTGTAGTGAGGTAATCGAGGCCAGAAGTCACCAAAAGCACCTCCACCCTCCACTGTCCTCCATCCCGCCATCCCTCACTTTCTTTGAAGAGAAAGAAAATTGGCCTCAAAACTCAGGAAATTTTTTTTGAGTCAGAAAAACTGATCTGGAACATGGTGCCAAAATTCTGGGTCTGGGAATGTCAATCTGAGTCAAGAATTATTCTCATTTTTTTTAAAATAATCCATTAAAATTTATTGGAATTGACCCTGGCAGAGTCTAATTCTGCCACCTCTTTGATCCAAGAAAATCCGCTCAAGTTTGGATCAGTGAGTGTACTTCCCTGGCGGATCAAATATTATGTTACTAGATCTTTTGTGACCTTTTGCATAAGAAGGATGAAGACGCCCCAAGACCAGGCTGAGTACCCATCTTTACGTCATCCAACCCTGTCTAGGAACACATTCATAACC